>JAGDQP010043464.1:0-12730 GCA_022664845.1 Lepisma saccharinum | reverse complement strand
CCCTACTCCTCTCGAATACCCCAGTCCATCAACAGGCTGACACATACATGTCTAAACGCCATAAACACGACCGCCATTTTGCCACTAATTTACGTTGTCTGTTGCTTTGTAAGTTTAATGACAATAAAAATATCATATTATACAATCGACCGCTAAACTTTTGGTCAGCGCTAAGTTGAGGCCAACTCTCATTCTGCGTACTCTCATTGGTCAAAATCAGAATTGACCTCAACTTAGCGCTGACTAGAAGTTTTTCGGTCTATTGTAGAACTGACCCTTAGTGCCTATCATCATATAAGGGATGAAGGTAAATTGCATACGATTCGAATCACAGAATGATTAAAAAAACTGCAATTTATTTCTCCTCTTTTTAATAATAATAAAATAATCATCTGACTTAAATAACTTTGATTTAAATCAATCAACCTTGTCAGTGCCTCTCAAATGAAGAAAACGAGTTCGTTCTTGTGACGAAATAACTCTATTTGTTCTTAAATAATTACTTACAACGTTACTGGCTTATAATTACTTACAAGACTGAAAACTACCTCAACAAAAGTTTTTTTTAATATTGACTGAGAATCTTGATTTAACAAGGATACTCTAAAAAATATAATAGTCTGAGCTACAAATGAGAGATTCTGACTTTGCGCAAAATTTTGACCAAACACCTACAAGCATGGTTACTTTTTCGGATATGATTTATTAATTTCAGCCTAATTGTTTTTTTTCAGTCCTAGAAAAGAATTGGCAAACATGTGTAATCTCCTGATCTAGAGTCACCCGTAAACTTTTGATTTGTCCTATCCAAGCGTGCCAGTCAATATTGACAGATCAAAAAATTTATAGTAATGAGGTTCCAAAACGTCAAAGATAATTCGCACTTTGTCATAAGATAGATTAGTTAATTCGGCTGTTACATGTATACTTTCTATATCCTTATTTTAACCTCCTTGTTCCTTTGTTATTCTTTTTCTACCTTTCTAGATTTTCTTCTCTCAGTTTTACTGAAATCTAGTTTCTTTATCACAAAGCAGCGAATTATTTCTACTCCTCTGTTACAAAGTAATAATTCTCTTGAATCTGGTTGACTCATTTTTCTTCTTATAGACTACAATCGCGATACCTTCCTAAAATAAATATGTTTCGAAGACTAAAAATCTAAAAATATCTTTCTTTCATAAATGTAACTTTTTTGCTGTCTTCTTGCTTTCCTCTCCTTTTCTCCTCCACATATCCTTACATCATATTTTCTTCTTACAAAATGACAGTAATTGCCCAGCTTTCTCGCGAACCAGATGGTGTTTCCAGGAGCAAGGCAGAGTTACAAAACACACCTGTATCTCGTTGAATGAATAAAAAATGCAACAAGTACACACCACTCTTTCTTTAAAAACTTTCTTTTGCCTTTGAACACTCGGAAGTCGACAAAACCCAAGAGAATTCCACAAAATAAATACTTGAAAGCAAGCATTCATTTATGTGCATGCGACAGGTGGGCGAGCAGTTTCCAAGATCGCGAGGTAACGCTGAATATAAAGGGGAACTAAGACTTGTGAAAGAACAAAAGAATCTAGAGACCAACTGAGCATATAACAAACATTTTTTTAGAGTTAATTAATAGGAATTTAGTTAAGTTCCAATTTTACTTCCGTATACAGAGACCTTTTAAGGACTTTTCTAAAAACACATTTCTCAGTGTAGTCACATACATAAAATTAGTTGTATTTTAAGGACTTCTAGTCAGCATTTTAAGCTGCGATAGTTCGTTCATTATTAATTTAATTTTATCTTAGTCCACTTTACCATGCATATATTATTTTCGAGGTTTCAAAACTCACTGAGTATGAAGGTACTGCCGATGGCCAACCATGCGGGCATGTTTTATTATAAAAACACAGAATGACGTCTCTCCTCTCTTTTAGGTTGTTAGGAGTGTTTCTATTTGTCTGTAGACGGCAGAATAGCTCATTACTATTGCATTTCATTAAAGCGACCAGTCGTTGCTGTTCAATACACTTAGTATTCGTTTATTTTGAATATAGATAATTTCAAAATAAGTACCTAATGATTTACAAGGAAGGTACGGGATTAGTGGTGGCTAACCTTCATTAGAGGATATTCCTTCTGTTAAAGGTTACTGCTTAGAACGTTACACCCTTTCTTCGGTTACGGGATTAGGATTATTTTATGGATTAGATAGTTAATGATGGGTGTGGTTTAATATTTACTCTACTTATATATTAATTTCTTGATCACTATTTAACTATGTATCGTTTAGTACAGATCTTATAGCCTAAATTAATGCAAAAAAGTACTGATTAATCATAATATAATATTGATCTATGTAGAGTTGGTAATAACTTAATCACTGATTCCATAATTTCCATTGACTCCGGGACTATTACTGAACATACATTCACGAAACGTGTGAGAGCGGTTGAATACATTGCAACCAAAAATTGGGAAGATTACAAAGTATTATTCTCAAAGTTTCAACCCAATTACATTCCTAAGTTAGTGTTTCCGTGGTAATGATATCTTGTTTTAAAAACATTCGCGCATTATGAGCGCTTGATTCGATTCAAGCTATACTTGGCATAATAATAGGAGACTGTCCCCAAATGTTTCAACTATACTGCCTTTCTAATTTGTTTATCCTTTGCACATGACGTAAGAAAGGTTAGCTGTAGAAAGTGTCACAAAGACGCTGTGGTAACGTAAGCTAGGAGCATACGGAATGTCTTAAATGCGTCAATGATGTGCATATTATGGACAATAAATTCAATTTGATCTAGACATTAGACCTTATATAATGGGTCAAAACGACACCAAAGATAAGAAATACAAAAAACGGATGTGGAAAAAGAAAAGAAAAATTCGATAAATTCGGCTTTTTGAATTGTATTTATGACCTTGAGGCATCTAAAGCTCAGGCCAGGATACGGGAGAGCAAATGATTCAGGAAGGTGTCGGCCAGGGCCTATGTTGAAAGTGCCATCCCGGCATTTGCCTGGTGTGCCTGAGGAAGAAAACCTGGAAAACCTCAGTCAGGATGGTCGCCCGCTCGGATCGAACCCAGAACGTCCCGAATGCTACGCCAACGCTCTACCACTGAGCTACGGCGGCTCGTCGGAGGAGGAAAGGAGAAACCGAAGAGAAGAAAAACAAATGGAATTGCGTAGAATAAAATTGATCACAGAATCAGAGCCAAGTTGAGTTTAGCAAAGAATTAACGAATTTTCATTTGATAATTTTAACGCATAACAGAATTTTAAAATTACATCACATGGCTTATGAAATGACTTACGTGCTTCATAGGAGCTCTCTCTGGCTCAAGCGGTAGCGCGTTTGAGTGTGAATCTGGCGGGTTCAAATCCCGGTCAGGACGCTGGAGACTTTTCTCGCAGTGTTCTCATGCCTGGCGCTCTGAGGTGCACTCAGCCTCCTATCAAACTGAGTATCTGGGCATTCGTATTCCTGGGTACCTTGGGAGGTAAAGGTGGTCGACCACTCCACCTCAGTTTGTACCGTAAGTCTAGAATATGTGGAGCGCTAGCCCCATATCCCCCATGCACTGTTCACGGCGCGTGCGCTTCGAACAGATGACAGCTTTACCTTTTATGTGCTTCATAAGAACAAGTCCAATTTTTCTTCAGATGTAACATGCAAGAACATTTAAAAGAGAAGCAAGAAAAAGTATTGCTTTCTTGTCCTTTTTTTCTTTTCTTAATGGTAGAGATTGTGAATGTTTATGTATGATGTTAAGAAGGTATCCGTACCTTTCGAGTTTCCTTTTCTTTTCAGATTGAGTTATTAGAACCATGGATCTGAAGGTAAAACAAATAGCTATCAATATTTAAGGAACTCTGCCATGGGTATTAGTAACGTGCAGTGTCGGCTGAAGAGGATTCAAGAACGTGTGGTTTCGGTCTGCACTGGAGATAATTTCTTATTTGAGGTACAAAGAAAGATGTTAAGTGTGTCCCGAAGCAGTTGACAGTTTCCAATTGGAGAAGGCGGGTGGAGATGTGTCAAGAAATTCTGGATCCATTTGAAGCTGCAGGGTGAGACCTCCAAAAATTAGTCAGTGACGACGAAACGTGGATGTTCACCTTCATTCCAAGAAATGGCGTAAGTGGTTTTCCACCCTCCCCAAAATTCAAGTCCGTAAGAGCAACACAAGTGTCTTGAGGTACACAAGGCGTTATTCATATTGACTTTTCTGATGTGCATAAGACAATCAACAGTTGCACGTTTCTTCGCTTAAGGAGGCCATCAGGAAGAAGAGACTACATATAGACATTGATTTCCTACATATCCATCACGATTATGCAAGACCACTGAGTTATTTCTCACAACACAGGCGACTGCCAAAATGGAGTGATCCATGGTGCTTCATCCACCTTACAGCTCTGATTTGGCCCTTTCTGACTTTTACCTTTTTGGGTCTATGAAGGACAGCTTATGTAGTATTCAGCCGCAAAATCATTCAGCAGAAAGCAAACAAGATTTTTTTTCGATTGGATTTCATATTTCGTATTGAACCTAATGTGGACTATGTTGAACAGTAGTACTGTGTACAGGATAATTCAGACAATAATCCGTGTTACGTTATGCCTTTTATATATTCATTATTCATGTTGCAACAAAGAATGTATTACTTTTCATGCCCCCTAGTATTGTTTTAAGTTTTAAGTTGTACTTCGTATCTGCATTTCCATTGTTGATGTGTTAGTGGAAAATTTGTTCGTTGCTCAAGAGATGACTCTTATTTTCCACAGAAGTCTTTTACCATGGTAACTCGCATTACGATAAGTGTATCTCTAAAGAAATTAGTACGAAATCAAATACATTTGTAAAATCATATTGCGACCGAACCAATAGAGATAAATTAAAGGAGAACAGAAACTTTCAATTATGTATGCCTATACACGAACAGAAACAATGGTTGTTAACGTACTTAAAGACATGTCATAAATTTATAGATGCCTGAAGTGACGCAGTCTTCTAAGCTGTAAGCATTTGAATTTATTCTATGGCAGGGTCATTATCTTCACTGATAGTTTGCAATGCATACTGTATTCACTTATCCAGCAGCGCTCTTTGCGTATCGTTAACTCCGACACTGTAACAGGTAAGTCAAATCTGACACCTGGAATAACTTCCTTGAAACATTCTCGTGTTGTTCGGAAAGTCACACGACCCACTTGCCATTTGTAACACATTTGACCTCAATTCAATATGGCGGAGTTCAAGGTGATGGCCACTTTGATCATGTACTCCACAATGTAGCCACATTCCAAGCTTCATTTTCTTCTCGGTTTGTGTGCTACCAGGCTGTACTCAGACTTTTGAATTACCCTGTATCACAGAACTTTATGGCTAACATGTAGACTTTATACACTTGTTTGGTATATACAAAATGCTAGTTATTTTTAATGGAGGCAAAACACCTCTCCATTTTTTTTTCTGTTTGTAGTACTTTCCATCCTCTTTCCAAAAATAGATGTGTCATGTTAGTGATACCTTTCCTTCTTTCACTTTTGTCTTTTCGAAGTTACCTATGTACGAAGAGAGAGTGAAACAAAGAACCTAACTTCAACAACTTTTATCGGAAGTAATACAAGATATATTCTTCCATAAAAGTATATGTGAATGCCTTGTCTTGTACTAAGGAATGTTTGGAGGTCTTCCCTTTTTTCATTCTGGTGATGTGCAGATATTTCTGTAGCACAGTAGTACAACCAAACCAGGTGTATCGAGCGAACATTATACACTTTTCTACATTTTTTAAAACCACTATCAGTTCTAAACTACTTAACATATTGCAATACTAATTGACACATTTCCATTATATGACTTAAAAGATGCCTGCTACCGAATTTCAGCTAAATCTGAGACTGTGGGTTACATACCCTGGATGAATTGATATGGAATTACTCGGTATTTAGTCATCTCAAGCTGAGGCCAGAATAGTGAGGGGAGAGATGTTGGAAGGTAGTCGGCCAGAGCCTTGGTAAGTTGTAAGGTATGCAGAGGAAGATGACAGAGGGCGATGGAACTTTATGGGAGATGGAACTGAAACTCAGGGCATGTACTGTATACAAGGAAATTAAAATTTGTGTAACCCGAAAAATGGTTGATATAAGAATTTTTAGAATCACAAATACCGATTTAATTGAGTACGCACTCTCAGAGGAATTTTAGTTCATGGGATCACCACCAAGCAAGTTACCAGTCTTGTCGACATTGGATCCTGAGTTTAGGTCCAACTCCAATTTTTCAAGTAAATGATTAAAGTAAAGAATTTAGGAGTATGCGGAACTAGCTAGCGTCCATACCGTCAACAATTTGAATTGCTATCTTGATAAAGAGCTATGCTGCTCTGCTCAGCAACGCTGCCCATTTGCAAACAGGACACGCTGAGGTTCTTCGGACAGAACTGAAATTTTGGATTCGAAACCGGCAGTCCCACTGACCCAAAAATCTAATCATGACGGGCTATCACAATGGTGGAGGCATCGGGCAGGGTCACATAGTCGTGCTATACGGATGGAACTGGGGACTCTGAGAAAGGACTGAAGAGAATACAAATTTACGTTCGAGTTACAAATATGTGAGGTATATCTCAGTGTTTGTCATCATTTAAAAACTAGTCGATGCAAACTCCGGGTTCATCAACAAGCAGCAACAACCTCTGCCGATCTAACCATCCAGGTGCAGCAGACATGAAACTTCATCCCACAAGATGACATCAGACAGCTCTACGATGGGATATATGTGCGTGCGTATGCTACGTTGCGGTGATTGACGTCATTCAACTTTAACATAGCGCTACAAGCGCATCCTTGTATTAATGTAACATACCATGTAAAATAATCTACTGTTTAAGTTTCGTTCACTTAGTGCAACTACTTCTTCGTGTTGGGAGTTCATTTTCCGTCAGTATATACATATAAATGAACGATATTTCTTTACAATCACTAAACACATGGATTCACGAAAGTACTCGTTTTAAAAGTCACCTTTGCCTCCCATTTCTCCTTCTCATCACATATGCATTTGCACATTGATTGATGTAGCTAACTCAGAGATTTCACATGTCTAAAGAGAAAAGGAACTGATGTAAGCAGCCTTTAGAGTTTAGATGGCTTTCAGTCTCAGACGTGAAATCTCTTGAGACGTGAAGTCGAAATTCGAATTCATTACTCTTGTTGTCATGGGTAACTGGGCACTTATCGTCATGAGTATTTGCATGAATCGGCTTATTTTCTTTTTCTGTAAAGAAAAACTCAACCGAACCAGTTCTCAATTTCTCTTCCCTCAAGGAAATCGTAATTTTCCCTTGAGATACACTATACAGGGTGAACGATAATTCTTCCCCATGGAGTTGGTCATGATATTCCTTAGTAAATTCAAAGACAAAAATTCTCTTTCCAAAACTTTTCTCTGTCGCATAATTTTCTAGAAATAAAGAAAAGAGTGACAAGGTGGAAGGAAGCTCATATTCCACTCAGTCCTTCTCATTTCGGCCAATAAAATACTTTTCAGCTTGCTCATCCTTGAACAACAGTAATGATTTTTTTTTAAGAACAGCCACAAAGACACGCTTTTGTCTGCTCTGTCTTGAATAAAGCTTCTGCTTCAATAACATTTTTTTTAGGGCTACAGAAAGATTTTTTTTTTTTAGTATTTCTTTAAAATACAGGACATTTACACTGAGTGAAGGCTCAGATATACACTGCTAATGCATGTTTACACTAAAACCGTTCGTCTCTTAATAGGCTTACGAAGTTTCAAGTAGTAATATGCAGTGGGTGAATTGTCATTAACGTCCTAAACGAGATGCTGAGCATCTAAGGGGGACCTACAGTTTTTAGTAAAGTGGGCTTTGAACCACTCCGTTCAAGGGACTCAGGCAGCAATACGGTGTGATGCGCAGAATCCAAAATGAAAAGGTAAGGTCACGGCGTACCCCTCGTGCTCGCCCAATCAAGCACTGGTTTGGAAGAAATCTAAAGTATACATTGAATACACAGATGACTGGCCATGTAACTGATAGCGCAAATCATAGACAATCGCCTCGAAAGAAAGATGCTAGGTCCAATTTCTACACAGTCCAACCATCAATTTTTCGGTGTTTGTACATTTCTTTTCGAAACCTAAAAACGAACGCAGACGTGGGGCAATTCTGGATAGGTGATTCTTCAAATACCGGTACTATAGCTTTCAAATGATAAGTTTTGTCCTTTAAATTCTTCTTGGACGCTTTAGAAATTACGTAAATTTAGTCGATAAACGAACTGAGATTTCTATAAAGATATACATTCCGTCATCTGCTCGGAGGGGCGGGCCTTACGCCTGTCCCGATATAGGGAAGCCCTTACCTTCGCCACGATGAAAGTGCTAAAACATTAAACAAACAATACAAACTGAAGATGTAGAAGTTCTCCAGTGTATTACCTAAAAATTGTGTGGTGTAGAAAGTCACAAGTGGAAGAAATAAAAGCCGGAAGTGTAAAGTGCCCTCGGTACAACAACCTAAAAAATATAAATCTGACGGCTTGACTTACAATACAAGATAGAACTTAACAGCTAAAGGACATAACCATCTAATATAGAGACTGATAAGCCTGTCTCTGGCAGATAAACGTATATTCTATCTAGCACATTAGAATCATCCCTAATGTGTGAGGCCATCTCGTTGGGGCTGTTATATAGTTGTTTGAGAGGATCATATCTAGGACAATCTAAAAGGAAGTGACGAAACCTTAAAACTTCTTTGCAACTGTTACAATTCGGTGTGTCAGGTCACTGTGTCCGATACATAGACATCATTACGCCTATTAACTCGACAAGACTTCCATAGAGTAACAGTAATCTTCATTTATCTGAATTTATTAAGAGCAACGTCGTCCCATTGTCGCTGCCCTTCAATCCGTGCAACCTGACGATAATGCTCTGGAATGGAACATGCTGAACGTCAGTGTTATCTCCTAAAAAGACCTCACGAGCAGCTTGGTCTGCCAATTCATTACCATGGATAACAACATGACTTGGTATTCAGGGAAAGACGATCTCACCGCCAGCAAAGCATATTGCTTGTCGTAGAGAGCACAAGGGGATGATCTGAAAACTTTGTAGGGCACTGAGCTAATCTGTACAAACAAGAATGCGATTAAATCCATGAACAACACTAAAATCCAAATCCTGTATATACCTCAGCAGTACAATTACTGGCCTTGGGGTTAAACAAAATGTATGGGCTCCCCAGTCGATAACAAGTGTGTATCCAACAGATTCAGTTGATTTGGATCCATCGGTACTCTGCAACTCATGGAAACAGTTGCTGAACTCTGCTGACTAGTAACAAGTTCAAGTCGTAAATGTTTGTTCTATATGCGTCATCTACAATCAGTTTTAAATAAATGTTAGGTTGTCCTTGTACTATCAAAGAAAAAACGCGAATCAGAAGTGCTTCATGGTAAATACCAATCTTCTGCATCACAACATTGTTTGGTGGTATCTACTAACCTCGATATGAAGACGACCTTTTTGAACTCTCTTGCTTGAAAATGAAAATGTACGCAAGTAACCAAATGGGATTCTTCACTGTGAGAGTCTTCTTTTCGTTTACGTCACTCTGTTGAACATCTGATGTACTCTACTCTCATTCTCTCTGTCTGTCTCTCTCTTTCTCCCCCCCCCCCCTCCTCATCTTACTGATTGTCTACGCTTCCATCAATCAACCTCTCCAAGCGCGAGATTCTGCTTAGCATTCTGTTTAGTAATACTCCACACATTGCAAGTTGACCTGTGAACTCTACTAAGAAGCTAAAATGCTAAGCAGTGCGGACTGCGGAGTTAAAAGTCCACAGTATTGCCAACTTGGACTGAACAGTAAACTTTTTAATTACAATTTTACACTTCATTTATTCCTGGTGTATAAACAGTCCAGGGAATAAATAAATAAATAATAATAATAATAATAAATAGAAACTAATCTAGAAAGAACGGCAATAAAATATATTTTTCTCGCTATGCTCTGCCGAAAGACGTCCAAAACTAAATAACATATCAAAAGTGTAGACCGTTTGGAACCCGGGAAAAATGCACCACTTTTTTTTTTTTTACATTTATCTCATAAACGGTAACCCATACAGAACTTTTTCAGAAGTGAAAGAAAGAAAGATCGTATTTTGGTAGATTTCGAAGAAAAATCTACCTATTGAGATCGGTACGATACCTATATCTATCTATCTATCTATCATCATCATCATCATATTCAGCCGTTATCTATCCACTGCTGGATGAAGGACTCCCCCTTTTCTTTCCACATATCTCGGTCTGCTGATATCCTCATCCATGTAGCTTCTGAAAAACGCTTGATTTCATCTACCCATCTTGCATTTGGACGTCGTCTCGGTCGTTTCTTTTCTCTAGGAATCCAATGTAGTACATTTGTCGTCCACCTTCCATCTGTTCGTCTAGCTATGTGAAGATATTTGAACCAAATTTTATTATGTTATTTCTAGGCTTAAAAGCTCGGTAAAGTTCGTTATGAGTAAAATTGGCCTAAAGGGGTGGTCGGGGTTGGGGGTTGAAATTTTGAAAAAAAAAAAATCAGCCCCTATGGAGTTTAGAGGGAAACTTTGTCTGCATAAATTATAGTACTCCCTATGAAGTTTACGGTGACATCAACGATTCAGGGATTATGGGGGTACGAGTGGGGGTGGGGGTGGAAATTCGAAATTTTTAAAACTTCTTGTGGGGTATCGTTGAAAAGCTCCTGATGATTAATCTATAAATCAATAACTAGTTTCTCGATAGCGCTCATATAAAGCGAAATTTGAATTTTTGAAAATAAAAAACGTCGAGATCTACCTCAACCTGTAGGCCTCCCGAAAGGGATTTTTTTTCTTTCAGAGTCACTATTACTATTTTTCACCTAGAACGAACGGTTACAAAGTTATCAGCGGTTTAAAGCTGCAAATTTCAGTTCTAAACAGAAAAACGAAATAAAAAATAGATGTTTTAATTTCAGGTGAGGCAAAGGGGAAACACCTTGGTTATTCGGAAACGGCTGAATAGAGTGAAACCAAATGTTGGATATCGTAGATGGGAGATGGGCTACATAGTGGCCATCTTGAAAGCCGCCTTCTTGGATTTATGTCAAGAATTTTAAATAGAAAGGGCATCATATGACTTACTGTTTTAGGCTAGCTTGTCTCTAGAAATTCATATGTGAAGTCACGTTTATTTGTTTATTAGAGAGGGGCTATTTGATCTGGGATTTGGCCAAAAGAAATGATTGTCATTCATGAACGGATCGAGATTGTGCTGATTGAGTGGTTGTCGCAATACCAGGGTGATTGCGGCTGAGTTAAAAAACTGTCTTGTACTGTGGGATGCCATGAATGTCAAGGGGCAAGCTGCCCTAATTGAGAATTGCCTAATTTTGAAGTCGATGATGTTGAAATGGACTTATTGAGAAAGAATGAACAAGCAGTCTTAATGATAGAACATCCAGGCGCGCGTTCTGACTGTCACAGTTTCTGTACGTACTACTCGTAGGAGGCAACATCCCTCTGGTAGGACGCTTGGACATTCTATTATTATAAGCAAAATCTGTATGTAACACTATCTTATTAATATGTAATCTATGATACAAATAAGAACAAGAAACTCACTTCTTTTTATGAAGTGGAAAAATCATTCAATAAGTGACTGCTCTATTGTAACTTTCAAGTGCATCGAGTGAAAGGCAACTTTCTAACGCACAGACATCATCAAAAGACTGCAGAAGAATAGTCAGAATTAATTTATATGAACTCCGGATGAAGTCACTCCTCAAAACAAGGGAACACCTGACTACAGTTTAAGTTACATAGCTCCGGAACCACTGAGGCTATAAACACGAAACAAAAACCATTTTCAAGACATAATTATGAGCTATAAAACTGGTTCAGTAGCGTTACAGCGCAAAGTACCTTTTTAAATGTATTTACAATTATTTGTGGTAGAAACCAGTTATTTCGTTAACTTTAAATATTTGATAATTAAAACTGTCTAATTTAATAAAGTATCATGATAAAGCTACGAAACAAAAGCCTTCCTTTAGGAAATTTTATGCTCTCTTATTTTGGGGTATCTTCACTTTTTATGTACAATCCACTATTTTCAAGTTATATATTTCAATTAGAAGGGGCCGTTTCGGGAGCCATTTTTGAAAACGGCGGCTAACCTACACTTCAGAATCGGTCTCCTCACACTTTTTATTATAGAGAGTTGGTTTCATTTTTGCTGCAATTAGTTCTACTGATGGTGAAAAAATTAAATAAATTTACTAGACTTACGCCGGCGGCCACATTGGAAAAACCCAAAAGAACTACTTTCCTGTGTAGGAATTTTGTCGGATTTTGGATATGTTAGATGATGTTTTTTTAGAAGCTTAAAGCCATTAGAATTGTTTCTGTTGCAATTTGCTCATGGTGAGGCTACTTTTTTCGATATTTTCAGTAGACTACCACACTTGCTTGAGCATCTGATGCCTAAATTATGCAATGAATAGAATTTTGACTAATATACTGCAAATACCTGTGGACTGTTTTAACATATAAAAAGCATAACAGAGTAATTTTAAATATAGTACTGTTATATGATCATCCCAGGTTAAAGTATCATTGTTAAACCTACCAGTTAGTGGTTAATAGGGACAGTATCGAGA
>JAGDQP010043463.1:0-15734 GCA_022664845.1 Lepisma saccharinum | reverse complement strand
CGACATTTAGTTGTGTCAAATTCTAACACGACGACATTTAGTTGTGTTAAATTCTAACACTGCTATTGGCACAACATAACCTAATTTTCCAGTTACAAATCCGGCAGTGAAAACAAACTAAATTAATCCCGTTATTTTCAGTGGTGTGGTATTGTCAACACTTCGCGTTGTTTTGTGTGGAATTGCCAAACTTCATCTGTGATTAACATATCGTTCAATTAACAGGGACGAAATTTGTCTTCTTAAAAGAAGTTCTACATCACTTCATCTTGTGACAAGGCATCAACGCTTCGTCAGAGTAGAATATAAAAGCAAATAATAATTGTTACATGTCTAAAGCTGGTTGTAAGCCTGAGATGCATAAAGGCCATAAATAAATTCAAATTCTGTATAAAACGAAAAAAAGTGTTGGATTTGTACCGGAAACTCAACAACGCACCGGATTCTGAGCTACCATGCTAAAGTGGTAGTCGCCTTGGAATCACTTACCCCAGGTCCTACACATTTCATACAAAAAAAAAAATAAGTAACTGGAATTTTAGCAATTGTGACTTAAGTAATAGCAATAATAATAAATACTTTTGTTTGTTTATTACGTGATAAAAGCGGTAACGATATTCTGTAACCAGATTGGGACACTGCAAAATGTACAAAATTTTTACATTTGGAAAATGTTTGGCTTTCATGATATCTACGTAATCGACAAATGAAAATAGAAAATATTGTTTTGAAAGTTTGAATGGGTGGTCAAGAAAAGAGATAAGGCACGTCGTTTTATTTTCTCAGTTCATGGAAAAGAGCAGTCACCGCCCCCTCTCACAGATTTCTCCAAAAATAGAAGAAGAAAAAAGTGTTTTTGTGTGCCTCATTTGCTTTACCTTATCTCATGCAAACAATACTCCACCCTAACTGAGGTGAGGGCACGGACGGAGTGATGCATTGAAAAATGGGTCCGCCCAGGAAATCCATCGCTGGCCCAATGAGGGACATCAACCACAGTCACATGATGGTGCACCAACTTGTTAAAGCACGTGTCAATATTGCCCCAGCAAAGTTTGCTTCCCTCCGACCTCTCGTCGCGTCTTTGTTTTACGAGTTGCAAAAGGGCGGCTTTCTTGTCTCCCGAGGACAAGGACTCTGGAAGATTAGTCATCAGCGGAGTCTCTCTCCTTTTCTTTCTTTCTTTTTCTTGGTTCCAACTTGTTGAATCCATTCTCGCATTCTCTTTGCTTGTCTTCTTTTCCCCACTTTCTTTCAGTCTAAGGAAAACAATAGTCTTGTCTGTCTTTTACGGATTTTACTCAATTTGCAGACGTTACTGTAGCTTTTTATTGAGTGGGTTGTCTTACGTAAAAGTTTTTTTTTTCTTGTGAGTGCGCCCTCCTTTCTTTGAGTCGCTATTTTGTCAGATGCAATTCAAAAATGAAAAGTAGTCCAAAAGGAGCATAAAGTCGGGAATCATTCCTTATAATATGGAATGAGAATGCTTATTATTTTTGCTGTGATGATCATCATCGATGATCTGCCCGAATGCAGGTTCTGACCCGAAAGTCCCTGAGTAAGGTGAACCAATGGTGTTTTGCCATTGCCTTCCATCGGATGAAAATTACGTCCTAAGGACGGAACCTACGATTTAACGTGGGCTTTAAACCACGTGTGTCTCCACTGCTAATCGAACCCGGGACCCCTTGATTACATGCCAGCGAGCATTACCACTCACCTACATGGGCCAAATTTGTTTCGCTGTAATAATAGAAAAATAACGAACCACTGTGTACAACAGTATCAGAAATAAATATCTAAATCGTATGTAAAAACTCTGAGCACGTAGCGAATTTGTAATAACATTGCCACGCAACCGCTGTGTGAAGTGACCTTCAAAATAATATCGTTTATTGTTAAAAGTTGTGCCTTTTACACATCGGTTTTTCTCGGCATATGTTTTAGGTTAGTACAGTAAAGTAAAAATACTAATTCGGTTGGTTATCGTTGTCGGTTTTATGAGGATTCCTGGGCTCAATCAATTTCGGAATTAACTCAGTATCGTAATGTCAGAGGGGAGGGGAGGGGCTCCTTGAATGAAGAAGTAGCGGACTCCGATCTCGAAAACCACATGAAATGGCGGTTTGCTTTCTTTGGCTAGTCATGTGATACACATCTTTGAACGAAAGTCGTTTGGCAAATCAAGGGACTCCTTTTGGGCTATAATGCAGTTCAGTTTGAGAGGTGAAAAAAGAAATGCAAATACAGTTGGCTTCTGACGATGATAAAATGTTCCATGCAAAGCTTGCCGAATACTCTTATTTCTCCCTTATTTCCTGCAACAGTACCCGAACGGGAACATGTACGAACGACTCTTTCTAGTTGGCATAGACATAACCAACAATTTCTATATTTTTCGTCAGTTTAGACAATTTGTTAGAACTGTTGCAATGGTTAAAATGCATTCACGAAGAACGAAAACCTTCTCTTTGTGGACTTAGATCAAGGAAATAAGGAAGATATCCATTATATTGTATATGGAGCGGAAACATGGACTACAATGGACTTTGAAATGTGGATGTGTATTAGCTAGTATTGGAGATAATAAAGGGTAGGAACAGTACCAGAATAAGTGGACGTTTACACATAAATTGTAAAGTTAAGATGAATTAGCAACGTACGAGTGTAAACCAATTAGGACCACGATTGGATACAAGTACCATATGTCAGTTGTGTGTGATATAAGGATGGACAATATAGAATACACTTGATTCAATATTAGCTGAAGCCAGAAGGCAAAGAAGCTATCTCTTGTGCGCCTCGACCGCCTTTACCTTCCCATGGTGCCTAGGAATACCAAGGACACTCCGGTACTCAATTTGATAGGAGGCTGAGTGCACCTCAGAGCGCCAGGCATGGGAAAACTGAGAAAAGTCGCCAGTGCCCTGGCCGGGATTTGAACCCGGGCCGTCCGATTCGTAGTCAGACGCGCTACTGTCTGAACCCGGCGACTCATGAAGTTAAAAAGTGCATTGAAAAAAAGCAGTTCCAATTTCAAAGCATATCAGGAATAGTAATATTCCAGTTAGTATACGTAGATGTCCTTAACTATTGTGTTGTGTACATGCGTGTAACCATTTGTGTTTAACTTATATACGCGTATTGTAAATCAGTCCGTTCGGAAATCTTTTGCTTTTGTTTAATTTTGTTTCCGTGTTGATAAACAGCTACGCTTCGTTGCAAAATGGTTATAGCGTTTACATATTGTGTAATTACACATTTATCAAAAAATCATTTAAAATTGCGTAAGGACGTTTTAGATAATACCGTACCTTCAGTGTAGTTATGATGGTTGATAGTTACGCTAGTGTGTTGAAATCACTTGTTAAAAAGACTTAACGTTGTTTAGTCGCTTTTAATTTTGTTGTGTGGGTTCTGGTTGCCATTAAACTAGGAGTACGATGTATTTTTAGCTTTGTTTTTAGTAGTTTCCCGTCGATTAATTATAATATGTTGTCCATAACATCAAATTGTTTTCGTGAAGGTCAGTTTGAAAGTTTTTCCCATTTTCCTTTCATAATATCAGTCAAATACCAGGATGGTGCATAACGTTAAAGCCAAGGCCACTGCCTTCCCTTTTCTTCTCTTATCGATTGTAGTAAGAATAAACACTCGCTATAGCCTAAATTCCTAGTTTCAAATAACGTAGATCCGCCCACGAACAAGGAAAGCAGAGCCTTTGTACTATAAGTATACTTAGTAATCCACTTACCAGAGCTGAAACCGGGTCCTGGGAACTGAAATGAACTGGGAATTTACGGCGGCATATTTTCGGGTGAAACATTTCCAGTCCCGGTCATCCCTGAAACAAACACTTTATCAAGCGCAAGGACATAATTGAAAACTCTGCTTTCCCCTCCGGGTCAGGCTGCGCCTTCATGTAAAGGGTGTTCATCAGTTTTGGAACCCGGGATGCTTAATATTTCGAAATCTGTGAAAGCTCAAATATGGCAAATCTCGGAAATCCTCGATTAGTGCAATCCTGTATATACTTTTTCTTTAGTCGATGTGGTTTACATGTAAGGTTAGTAATATTGTTCGTTGAACTGATATTGGAATCAAAGTGGTTCGATTGTGGAATTTATAACTAAAAATCATTTAAGATTTGTGTCATTAAAAGACGTAATGATATTCAAAGAACGACGCTGTGTTTCTATTTGTTAAAAAAAAAAAATAGATTAGGTTCTTAAAAATTAAAGCTACTAGCGTTAGTCTCCCCTTTCCCAACACACACGCACAAAAGGATGCGTGGTGCGGCGAGAAACATAAAAGAGTGATGTGTTGAATTCTTAGTATCTCCTTTTTTTTTTTTTTTTTTGTTTCTTTGTCTCACTTGTGTTGGAGATAATGGACCACAACACAAGAACCTCTATCAGTGAAACGAAAACTTTTGAGTCCCACGCGATAATCGCATCGTATCGCAATAGTGCGCGGTGGAGGAAGTGGCTTATCGTCTGCTTGACTTTTCTTCTTATAATTAACAAGGGAGACGGTAATTAGCTGCCTTGTGCGTTTGGCTGCGGCAGATAAAGATTGCTTGCTTCTGCTTTTGTTGGTAACTTGTCGACGGATAAATTCCATCGAATCTTCAACCATTGTTGATTCCCGCTGTGCCGTGTCTGCACAGATGACCATCTTCGGTTCGGTTTTCGTTTTTGGGATGGGTTGAAGGTCTATTAGTGTTTAACTGTGTGTGTTGTGTACATGAGTGCAGCTCGACTTAGAGATAGCATATCTTTCCCTCCAAACAACTGTGTTGACTGATAGGTGCGCCTGCGTTTCGGCTCTGTACGGAGTAGTTGTGTGTGTGTCATCATCTAGTATTGTTTATCGTTTATTCCCACAAACAACACACATCAGTCACTCCCTGCTCTCTTGCTAGTTCATCGTTATCTATTTGCTGATGAAACTCCCTTTTGTACATGGGGTTTCAGGATTCATAACATATTGCAGAAATGTTCGGCTGTTTTTTTTTTTTTTTTTTCCCTGACATATTTCTGTCATTTGTCGTAAGTACGACTGCCAGTTTCAAGTGAAATCGAATTCTGTGGACTCTACGTATTCACGTAACTCAGAAAAACAAACGTGTACTTATTTCTAGTTTGAAATCTGACTTTTGTACACTTCCAGTTAGCTAAGTTCACATAGCTTCTTTTGCAATTTGTACTACGCTTTTATTGACTTGGTATATTGAGGCCAAAGCCGATGTCTAAAGGCTATAAAATAAAAAAATCAAATTAGAGGTAAAATCTTGTAAATACTTTGGTAGGCTTTCGGCCAGTTTTACTAACTATTGACTTCGACCGGACACAACCAAGTACAATGCTGTTAAAATCCCCAAACATCCATGCCCCAGGCGGGATTCAAACACGCGATTAGCTAGTCTTGTAATATCAATTATTCACCCCCCTTCCCACTCTGGGGAATATTGATATATGTATGTTGAGCAGCCGTAGCTCAATTCGTATAGGGTTGGCTTCGCACTCAGGAGGTTCTGGGTTCAATCCCAGCAGTCTGGCGTCCTGACTGGAGTTTTTCTGAATCATACCAGGCTAATACCGGATGGTATCTTGAAAACTAGGCTCTGGGCCGACTTCCTTCCCTATTGTCTCTCTACGTGAGCCATAAGTACCTAAAGGCCATAAAATTCAAAATTGTTTAGAGTTGTTGAGGTATAAGAAATTACAAAATAAGTTTGAATTTAAATGTATTTATAGGCTTCTCAGGTTGGGATAGGGTCAGGTAGAAGATGTTGAAAGGTAATTGGCTAGAACTTAACTAGTAGGTACCATTAGTGAGGAAAATCCCCCTAGCGAAAACTTGTCAGGATGAGTGGCCGCTGGGATCATTCCCAGGAACTTCCGATCGCTAAGCCAACGAACTCTCTACCGACTGAGCTGCAGCCGCTCAGTTTATAAAATTAAAAATACTCTAACTCAGGAATTGAGAAGTCTTCATCTTTTGTTTTTCATACACACACCACCTTGTGAAGCATGACATCATGAGGGTCACCGTGGTGACGTTGCATACTTACGGGTCATGGTCACTTACTTTGAAGAAGCTCTGAGGAGGTGGTTTGGGTTTAAGTCCCGCTTACGACGGTCATCCTATCTGATGTTTTTCAGTTGTTGTTTTTCATCGGTTCTAGTAGGCGAATGCTGGGTTAATAAGATAGGAGGCCCTTCCTCGGAATAGATAGAAATGACGCTATGAAGGCCAGGAATTCAAAGCTTGAATGCAACGTAACGGAATTGCCCCTTTTTTTGCTTCTTTCGTGAAGTAACTAATCATATAATGTACTAACGACAACTGACGACTAATATCTGAAAAACTTCAGTGGGTAGTACTGTTGACAAACTGTTGACGATTCTGTAATGACATTTTCTTTGACCTTTTGCAACGTTTGTGTACAGTTACATTAATAAAAATGGACAATGAAAAATTACTGCAAAGTTCGAAAGTTTCACAACACCGTAGTAGTATTGTGGAACATGTCGGATTGAAAAAAAAAGAAATGACCGATGAATGCGTTTTTGTTTATGAATCTAAGTGTACAGCTATATTCGTTATATGCAGAAAGAAAGAGCCAGCTGTGAAATGTAGGCATAATGTAGAAAGGCTTTAAGTAAATTGACATTGTTGTTTTTTCAAGTCCTTCCGAGTTGTCCATCGTTCTGTTTTCCAAAGCGGCTCACCTTTTCATTCATAATTCTCCGCTGAAGAGGGATTTCGCCTCTAATGTTTACAAACTTCTTTTAGGCCTCACGTGGTGTGGCTGACAACTGGAGTACCTTCACCTTTCCTTTTTTTTTTTTTATCTCTTGTGGACGACCTGGAAAAAGTAACAGTACACAACGAGATAAATGAGACCCAAGAAATGATTTTGTGCAAAGGGGCGAGGTGGGGGGAAGGGGACTTAGCTCTGTATGAAGCGTTTGGAGATGGGGGAGAAAGAGGAAACCATTTCGCCTGGCTTTGTGTGTGATTCCTGTTATACTCACACTGGACCCACAGCTTTTTTTTTTCTTCTTCCCGGAGTCTCTTGTTTCTCCGTTGAGTGCTGGAGGGGCCATGTGGGCGATGACCCAAGCATAGCTCGAGGTATTAAGAAGCCGCTAGCTCTTTTTTTGTTAACTTCATTCATTCAGTAGTTGAAATCAGGTTTTGTGCTCCTTCGTGGTAGTGAATGGCTGACAATTTTCTTCATTTGCCATTTAGAAAGTGCTTGTAATGTTTGTGATCTTTTACAAATTTGATTCAAATTATGTAAGGTGCAAGATAATGCTGTATATCACTTCCTATAGTCAGTGTTCTGAGCCGAACTTGTACAATTTGTTCGTTACCATGTATTTATTTTAAAAATTAATCTTTATTGTCTGTTAACTTCAAGTTTCATTAGTATTCTCTTTCGCATTGTGAGGAGTTTTTTTTAAAGAAATAAGATATGAATGTACACATAAATCACACTTCGCGACTTGCCCCTAAGCTAGTCTCTCTCATCCTTATAGAAGTCACATTCGGGTAAAATTGTTGAAACAGTTCCCGGGCTCCGTATAATGTCTTGAGCAGGAAGTGCTACCCTATTCATACTAAGGTTCTGATACCGCATGTTTTTTTGAATGGAAAGGTTCAAATTTGAATTTCACCTATGGCCTTTAGGCATCTAAGGCTCAGGTCGGGATGGAGAGCGGAAAGGATGCGGAAAGGTGTCGTCCAGGACCTTTTTTAAGTGCCATCCCGGTACCTGTCAGGATGGTCGGCCGCTGGGATCGAATCCATCACCTCCCAAATGCTATGCCAATTCTCTACCACTGAGCTATGGCGGCTCGGTAAGGTTCAAAGTGTTTTGATGCTATTTTGGTGTTCCTATCGACAGGCAGTGTTGCTAGAATAGCAGAATGTTGGATTTTTTTACCCTCTACATTATGGCGCGTGAAGAACGTTTATAAGGTGTTAAAAAAAGCTACGAACCATTACCATACAATAGTTGAAGACTGCGCATGAACCAGTCCGAAAGAAATGTAGGATTTCCTTCAAAATTTGCTGATCGTTATTTATTTTTCCAAAAGCGCCGTTTCTGTAAAGGGAAGTGATTGAAATTTGCTACAGGCTATCTGAGGAATATAAATAGCGCTTGGAAACCGAGGTAGAGCGTGTGATTCCGTGGTCTGATGACTACAGCATTAAATTACTGTGCCAGTGGTCCTCGGATCGATTCCCACCTAGCGCAAGCTTTTTTAAAAATAAGTATTTGCTTTTCTTTCTTGTCCTGTCAAGGCTATTTCAATATTTCAACCTTGACTCTTGTAAACTATACTGCTTGATTCAGCCTCGTTTTAACCCTTTTAAGCTTGATTTACTAAGCTTCCATAAGTTGCCAAACTTGTCAAAGTAAGTTTGATTTATTTTTGAGTCAAGTGGGAAGTGAGTTTGCTCTACTTGTCAAAATGTTCTAATATTTTATATTAAAAATGAATAAGTATTATTGAAACATGGTCGTACAATATGAAATATTGGTAGCCTATATAATATGTTTCCTAATTTAGGTTATGTTAATCCCTGCCTCTCTTGTACAATAATATCCACCTTGGTGCCTACCTGTAGATATAACTTACGCTATAGTGAGAACGTACCTGAGCTTCCACGTCCATTTAGTTGTGATTAGGGTAAAGGAGCGCGCGCGGAGGGTGCTCAAGGCTGTGAACCCCTCCGCCTTCCTCCCGGCAAATACCCTACAGCTAAAGAAGTCTAGCCTCGCTCGAGGTTCTGTGTTGTGTTTCCGGTGCAGGGGCAAAGGGGGATTCCCTGAGCTTCCGGTGAGCGAAAGAACACACAGCAGATGCCTCGGAGACGCCGTCGCTGTCACACACACACAGGTCCCCCCGCAGCATCTCCCCCTCACGGTGTGTGAAGAATACGAGTCGTAAGGTTCGAAGTTTCGAGGGTGATTTTAAGAAGTGGTCGTTTCATTAATTTTATTAAAGGGTACTCTTTAACTAAGGGAGGAATTGTTTGCTCACCGTTGGTGTCCAGTGTTTCGTCTTGAAGGGACGCGTGTCATTCTTTCTTTTCATTTTATTTGGCAGTTTGATTGGAATCAATTTGGGAATAAATTTTAGTTGATAATGGATGTAAAAGTTGTTTTTGTGTTTGCTTTCTAGAAAGCTCCTCTTCTACTACTTCTAAGGGTTACCTCGTCAAGTCTTGATCGAATTTCCACATCATAAAGATTTTCACATTTTCAGAAGTATCTTGCCCGCTACAGAACAGGAAATTCCACTTCTATACAAAGCTCAAAATCGTTCGGTCGGCCTGCCTGTATGGCTCTCCGGCCTGCAGATCCAGACCGCTTGTCCAATCTGCACCAAACTTTCTTAGCTCCTTCAGCTGCGCAGAGGAGTACCTTCAGGTTCCAAAATTTTAACTCCTGCGCCGGATTCTATTGATCTAACATAATCTTAGACCTATTTTGCTCTTCAACCCTCACTGCGAATGTAACTCACAAGTCAGCTATGTTGTCTTATTTTAGGAATGATATGATTAATTTTTCTAGGTATTAAATCGTTAAAAATTTACTATCATGATCCGAGAAGTAATCTTAGTAGATTCACTTGGGTGTAGGCTGTTCGCTAGGATGACTTAATTTCATCCAATGATGGACTTTTCAGCTACTTAAAACACAAAGCGATATAATTGTTTAGATTTTTATGCGGATTTTCAGCTAGTTAAAACATTACTCGATATAAGTACGTGATTTTTATTCGAGTTTTCAGCTATAGTTTAAACATAAGCGAAATAAGTACTACGTGAGAAGCTGATATAAGTACTTGATTTTTATTCGACTGTTCAGCTAGTTAAAACATAAAGCGATATGGTGGCTCAATGGTAGAGCGTCCACATCTGGTGCTTGCGATCCTGGGTTCGATCCCAGCTCATGTCATGTATTTGTGGCGGACCATCACCGTGTGCGTGGATTTTCTTAGGGTTCTCTCGTTTCCTCCCACTTTCTTCATTTCACCAATTTTCCCATCATCCATACGACCTGAGCCAAAGTTGCCTAAAGACCTTAAAATAGATCTATTCATAGAGCGATATAATTATTCTACGTGATTTTTGTTCCAATTTTCAGCTAGTTAGAAAATATAAATATAAAGCATTATAAGTACATGATATTTATTTCTCGTTTCAGTAGTTAAAACATAATAACTTGATATTTTTATGTTGTGTTCAAGTTTCCAGTCATCTTTTATCATGTGCCTTGAAACAGAAGCAGACTTGGACATGAAAGTTGGAAATTTACTGTACTAGCATTTGGCTCATTGAAGTTCCTGAGACAGAGTTCTTAAATTATCATACACTCACTGAAAATAAATCATTTCTTTATTAATTACTTTATTAGCTTCTTTATTAGTTTCTTTATTACTACGTTTCGTTGATTAATTACCTAATATAAAATTGCAGGAAAGGATATAGAATATTTGGTAGATCCATTCTGAAAGCATAAGAAGAAATGGAGCTTTTTTTTTTTTTAATACTGTCATACTCATATTGTGTGCAGAAAAGAACTCCGATGCTTGGTGAAGATGTCGCTGCACCAGAAATAGAGTCGGTGGTCGTGAAAATAAACATTCCTCTGTCAGTGAGTCCACTTGCAGCTGGGTGACGGGAGAGAAGACGCAGAGCGAGAACAATCCTCCTCGGATGCTGAAGCAGTCGAAAAGATGGTTGATTCCCCTTCCTCAGCTTTCTCCGTAACCTCCATTCCATCTCTCTATCTGTGAAGCGATTAGGGTTTTTGGAACTTGTTTTACAAAAGGAACTTGTTCGAATAATTGTTGATATATACGAATGATGCTGCTATAACGGAAGGTTATGTATTTGAACGGAATACTCCGTTTAATACCAAGCCTCCTTCCTCCAGTGGTTACGTCGTGGACTTCGGGTCGGCAATGGGAAGGACACGCGGGTTTGAGTCCTTCTTCCGGTCATCCTGGCTGATGTTTTCCAGTGTTCCTCAGTTTCACCAGGTAAATGGCGTGATGATACCTTAATAATGGCCTGGCCACCTTTACATCCTGAAATGATCGCCGAGGAATGGTATCCCTCAGATGTCACAGGGTAAGGCCACAACTGTATTTTCAACTCATACCTTTGGAAGTATAAGAGCAGATATAGCCCGGGAGCATTTGTTTCCGGTCTGCAAGTGCTTGCAGCCAGGTGCAACTTGGATCGTGGCGGAATGGTTAGGCTAGGCTGTGTCCTTGCCAGGTTCGAGTCCCAACAGTGGCATGGGCGTGGATTTTAATAGCTAAGGGATGAATCGTGATTGGCCCATATAAATATAAAGTTTACTATTTTTTTTTTTTAATGAACTGTCTTACAGTTCAAAACTTCATCAAGCAGTTTAATGTTTTTCTATAAGATTTTCTTCTTCGTTGAGTAGTTTCACTTGGTACTAGTAGCGACTCATAAAAACGTATCTGGTAAGATAAAATGAAGTGTATGGGCGGTAACAGCATTATGGCTTACGCCCGTCCCGATAAAACGTGTCTGGTGTTGCACGTGAGTTATAATTCAAGTATTTGGGAATATTCACTTTAAGAGATTGTTCTTATTTCTTCTGATACGTAAAAAGATTGTTTTGGTTGATAACATTTTGTGTTTTCACGACAGTAAGAGAACTGTAAACATGTTGGTGGTAGCGGGGATAGAATCTAGGCCCTTTCGGAAATATATTTTGCTTACACCAACTATGCACCTACCCTACAGTATCCTCTAGTATGTATTAGTAAACTAGAAGAGTTGTTGCATATGTGTATGTTCCCCAACGATTTCCGTCTATAAAGAAGACATTTACCGCTAATCAGATATGTTAAGGAAAGAAGGAGAAATAAGACGATAGAAAAGCGCAGGAATATTTAGATGCGGGAAAGAAAATAACACGCTAGTATGGAACCAAACACAAACTACTTTTGATACTATGTTTATTTACCTGGTAAATACCACACATACTAGAGCTGAAACCCGAGTCACATTTGGTGACCCGGTCCGAAATTGGACCCGATTCAACTCTGACGCATGCATTCAAGGGTTACAAACCCAGTTGCTAGTAATACCTTTACTTATATACTTTACACCGAAATTATTGTTTAAAAGCCCACTTCTTCTAGATGTCAAATGGCTCAATATTATTGGTCACTTGTGATAACTTATAAACTTTGTTCACAATATAGCCAGATAAACACTGGCCAATGTTCATACAGCGCACGATCTGGTACCGGAATTAGGTAACAAGCAAATCAACTGTGTGAATAGTTTATTTTATATCGTCATACTACAGCCACATTGTTAAGCTTTTCGAACTTGCATCGGTCATCTACTGTGAATCTAGATGTACAAGAAGAGAACTCTTTTTCTTTTTCTAACAGTGAAGGTTGGTAGGGGCAAATAGCGGGAGAGGTTACATCCTTTTGCGTGTTTCCTGTAGACTAAATATAAATTATTTCCGACCTGAGACACAGACACGACGAAAAAGAACCCTTGTATTCGATGGAATGAGATTAGGTATTTCGAAATTATATTTTACACCGCCATTTCATTTCTCCGCTGACGCAGTTATCTCAATTGCTGATGTAATATTCTTGCGGCGAAATAGTAATCGGATCGAAGAATGTGCTGCAAGAAAGCTTAGAGGATGTGCGAAATTATTTTATGAACTGCCGTGCGCAGGCGTAGTATGTACCCTTGTGTCGCTCATGCACTCTAATAAATGTAATGAAATGTTATGGTATTTTCATCCTAAAAACAATAGAACAATGTGTATTACTGACCCCATTCTATTATTCTGAAAAGGAATGAGAAAATCATTGACTGGCCTCCAATTCAAAGTACCATTTACCTCAAGCGAAAAAGACAGCTTGAATTGATGTGGCAAATTCCGAGATTCGATCCCCGTGCCTTTGTCTAACAGGCAGAAGTTGATATTCTGGAACTGATAACCACTGTAAATTGAATCACAGCCCTTAGGTGTCCTAACTTGACAGAAAAGGTATTGTGCTGCCTTCTTTCGCTGTCAACCCACAAGTTGGCTTGCAGAGCAGTTCTCCATTTTTCGTGTCTGCTTTTGTGTTCAAGGAGCCACATGCGAACCTTTGTGGTCGTGAAATCTGACGCGTGGATCTATCGTCCAAGATATTCGAATCCCATCTGGGTCAAGGCTGTTCCTGAATTTTAAAAAGAATTATACGTGTATAGGAATGGGCTGAAGTCATACTAGTGAGGTCCAACCGAGTGCTGGATTAAGCTTCTTGCGGACCCTGGGCTATCGACTCTATTACTACCCTTTTTACCTATCCCCTGTGGTCCTTGGGTTACTTATTTATTTTTGGTGGGGCTCCTAAACCAGTGGGGGCTATGAACTGCAGCCCCGTTAGCCCCCCTTCCCCCAATCCGGCTCTGGTCAACGCAAAGTAAGTTTTATAACATGAGCCAAAATTCCAAGCGTGGCCATCCTCTTCGGCTTTTACCCGTATTGCTCCGTTTTTGGTGTGATATCCTCCACTATTAGTGGTTATTCTAGACAAAACAAGCAATCAGCACCTTAGCAGACAACATATAACAAACGAGTCTGTTGGTTCTTAAATTTAAAGTACAACCTACACGGCTTATTTCACCAGCTGAAAATGAAAACCAAAAATATATTCTTTCGTTAATTTTCCTCTTGATATGATTCTTCAATGCCGAGCGACCGCAGCTCAGTGAGTAGATTCTGGGCTTCGTGTTCGGAAGATTCTGGGTTGGAATCCAATGGTCAGCCATCCAGGCTAATACTGGGATGGTACTTTCAAACTAGGTTCTATCGTCTCCCATATCACAACCCGACCTGAGCCAAAGATGTACGAAGGCCATCAATATAATTAAAATAAATTATTCTTTAATTTCAGATTTCCTTTCTGTGGGATGCAATTGGCTTCTGGATGAAAGCATTATGTTGTATTTTCCCGCAGTACTCTATTATGGATTCACCCTCCCCCATTTGCACATATAAGTAGTTATTTATGTGTGTTAATGTTAATTACCGATAAAGATCAGTTGTCCAAATGCTCTCGTTCAGCTTTCCGTGGTATACCTCTGCTGATTGTGTTCCCATCATTAATCCTTTCGCTGTCCACTTCCGCTTGTCATTTCTTTAGCCTTTTGGACGAGCCACAACACAGAAGAAAGAAGTGTGCAACAAATTCTCAAATGTTTGTGGCCTGACGATCACCTTGTTAACAACGACTTGTTCTGATTTCCGTTCTCCGGAGGCGAAGGCAGGCGATCGGAATGAAGGGAACGAGAAAACTGTGTGGTTTCTTCAAGCATGCTCTCGTAAGAGAGCGAGAGAGACGACGACGGGATGTTGGACCAGGTGCTCCTCGTATCCCGTTCTCACGTCTCTCCCCCTCCCCCTGCCACTTTGGAAGAAACCGGGTCCCCCGTGGGCGGTTCAAGCCTAGTGTGTGTGTGTGTGTGTGAGTGAGAGAGCATGGGGGCTGCTGCGAGGGTATTCATTCATAAACTCGGCAGTGAGTAAGAAGGTTGGTCGTCCGCTGCCTCATTAGTTGCGCTTGGCTCGTCAACTGAGAACCCAGCGAGTTGGAAGTTGCGGCCGGGCAGCTGACGACGGTTTTTCAGCCGAAAATATTTTCTTGCAACGGACAATCGTTGGCGCTTTTTCGTCCATTGTCCGTCGGTCTATCAGTTTAGTTAGTTGCGCGAAATCTATCGTCTGTGAAAAGGTATCAACAGTAGTAACAGGTGAAGAAGACAACAGTCAGTGAAAGGAAAAGAAAGTGCGCGTGTTTGTTGCCAGGCAACAGTACTCTTCAGATGCCTGTGAGGTGAGAGAGAGAGGGAGTCTGAGTGATGTGGTCCGGAGCCAATGAGAGTCGGGCGCCGAGAAACAATAGCCAATCGATAGAAACAAAGTGACGTCGAGAATTTTGGTGTGTGTCGAAGGAGGGGCTCATCAGTCCGGCCTCTTCCATCGCAGGTGGTGCCAGTTGTGTGTGTTGTGGCCTGTGCACGTGTGCTGGAGAACCCAAGTTCAAGAGTGATCACAGCGCCCCGGAAGTTTGTTGGGGGGGCCCTCACAAGAGATCAGGTTACCCTTGCGCCGGAAGTTCATTGTGAAGATGCGGACAGCCACATGGGAAGCCGCCCGCGAGGCGGATAAGTGCTGCTCTTGTCTGTCCCAATAGCTTAATCCTTGGTTAATCTCGTTCCTCTAGTCAACACTTGTACACATGTATATAGACTGGGAGACGTACGCCGTTATGGGAATTAAAACTATGAAATCCTTCAGTAGGCCGAAAGGTAAGATTGGTGCATGTGATCCAGAAATAAAGAGATTAAGATAATAAATAAATTTGAGGGTAAATCTAGGCCTGCACCGTTTCTAGGTGCACCTCTCCTTATTACGTGTGTGTGTGGTTCTTGAATGTTTCTTCCACCGCGAAATATCGAAATGAGACGAGAGACAGCATTGGACTGTCTTTTACTGTTAAAGATCTCCCGGCGTCTAGACTTTTTCCACAGACCGTAGCTAAAGAATACAGCTAAGTAGTTGGTGTAAAGAATTCTCTTGAACCCCTTGTGTTTTATCTGTTTTATGGTTTCAAGTATGGTCTTTGTTGTTCAGTTTCTCTTCT
>JAGDQP010043462.1:0-16211 GCA_022664845.1 Lepisma saccharinum | reverse complement strand
GTAACATAAAAAACACTTTACAAAATCTTTATTCTTTCTTTTAACATACCCGTAATCTCTTCAAACATTATTTATGTTTTCAAATTGCACATTCACATACAGAAAACACTTGTAACACAGTACATTGTTGTTGCACTGAAGAAGCTTTCAGGTAGAGGTCGAAAAGTGATGCGCAGAAGCGACTGTTTTCAGTTGTTAAAAGGAGGACGCGATTAATATATGTAATTTTCTGCTACATACTTGCCACATAATCTTTCACGAACCTAACCTATAAGAAGTTCCCCGTATGAGTGAAAGCCCAGAAGGTAGTTTGCAACGGGTCTAAATTTTCATAAAGAGGTTTCTCTAAGTCGCAAATTATATAAAAGCAGACATCAATATAGTATGCATAACGCAGTCTAGATTCTCGACTTAGGTGCTTATTGATAGGCCCTGGTATAACGTTATTTATTATCGGCTTATATAAACTAACTTTACATATCCTAATCTAACCATCTCGATTTCGCTGGATAGTACATTGCGGAAGTAGTACTCCAATTGCAGTTCCAAGAAGAATGCATTATACAAGCTATAGTCAATCCCTACAGTATATTACAACAAGGAATTTTTGGTATGTACTAAAGCTGAAAGAGTATTTAGATTGCACTCTATACTACACCACCAAAGTACATTCGTTTAAACCAATCGAACGAGTAATGAGGTATGATTATAACTTCCCAAAGCACTAGGATAAGCCAACTGTAAATAAGAACAGAACTGTCTGTTGTATTTAATTTGAATATATAGTAAGTCATTCAAGAAATATTGCAAACCTGTATTAAAAAATAAAAATGTTGTGAAGTACAAATTTTATGATCCAATCACAAAAATTTAACAGCACGCGCAACGTATTTCAGCAATAAATAAATCGTGAATTTCTTTTTAGTTTTCTTTATTGGCTTTCGATATGAAAATTGTTAAAGTAATACTAATTTACTTCTATAAATACTTTGAATCTTTTCGAGTCTCTATCTTGAAATTAAAATCTGAATATTTACTCTTTGAGATGAATGGTTTCAGAAATAATAGACACGAATGGGAATATATATTGTCACACACATCTGGCTAAGTTAAATCGATTTAACTAAATTTACAGGTTGGTTGCGAATATGTCCTAATTCAGACAATAAAAGAACTACAGTTTATGTTGGCAATTCAGTTTTGCTGAGCACGTTGAAATATCCAACACCAATAAAATACGATTATCAGTTTCAGTCGGCCATGACTTAGTTTAAAAATAAATAAAAGGCCCATTATTTGATTAAAGATAACGGAAATAAAAGTTTTACTAAGTCAAATTACTCCTAACAGCACAATCTAGCATGAGCCATAGACGCCTAAAGGTCACAAAAAAAGAATCAACTCCAAAGCACATACAGCGATTTTGTGTTTCGAGATTCTCGGTGATTTACATTCAGTCATCAAGGAAGATATACAAGAAATGCACGCATGTTCTATTAAGTACCTGATAACTTACCATCAATTAAGTCATAGGACTTACTGCTGTCCAAAAAAGAAAAGCATCTCTCTCCTACTTAGGTCATTATAAAAGCCGAAAGAACACGTAAGGAAAAATACAGTTATGCTATACCTAAGGAAGAAAAAAATTAAGCTCCAACATGGAGCAGTAAGTTAAGAAATCATGCACCATAGTTCATAAAATAAGCTATTATTTATTATTATTATTAACAGTCAATTGTTGACTAGTATGATCTAAATGAAGCTACAATCTCCTCCGGGACAAAAATAGAAAATGAGTTATATCTTTTGTTGTTTGTTCAATCAGTAATTATGTTTAGGAGTTATCAGAAGGGTGGATTATGGTATGAAAGATTCCAACAGCCACATGATTTATGAACCAGTTAACACTGCTTCGGCACGCAAATGTAATGACACTTTTGGCAACATCTACTTTATCATTTGCATCTCCAAAGGTTTGTCTTACATTCACATTTAATACTGGGAAGTATCAAAACCTTTGCTCTTAGAGCGCTAGAAGACAAAACGAATCTATTACATACTCTTGGTTTTCAAAACTCTTTACGATGTCAGTTTATAATGACACACGCTTTGATCTCTTTACAAAGGTAACAACAATCGTTCACCACTTCTCTTGCATGGCTAATGAATCATCTTTTAGATTTCTTTCCATTTTATATAATACTGTCCAAACTTCATCAACTAAAAACAACATTGCAATACATTACAATCACGATTACCACATGTACTAAAAAATACATATTTACTACATATACCTGAAGCACATCTGCAGTAAGCAACTCTGGTTCAATCTTCTCAGCCGTTAAGTTGTCTTCTTTGTCAATATCATTACATTTTTATATTCACTCCTGCCTACCTTGATCCATTCATGTTATTGATATTCGAGTGATTCTCATTTTCGGCGTGACCGTTGGTACATTCCGACTGTTCATCTACAGGCACAGGCTGGAAGTCTAGAGCAGCACTGTTAATGCAAAATCGCTTCCCGGTTGGTTTTGGTCCATCACTGAACACATGGCCCAAATGGGCTCCACATCGAGTACAGCTCACCTCTGTTCGAACCAGTCCTGGATTGTTGATAAGAAGAAGAAGATTGGCACCCACTGGTTATTGCCAACAGAAGAGTTTAAGAACGAAAAAAAGGGAAAAGTATAGTTAGCTTCCTCAGAGTGGATATATATTACTAGTAATTTATCAACAATGCTTTTCTATTGACTAGGGATGTTTTTTTTTTCTTTTACTTTAGAAAGAATTCAAGAAATCTTTATTTACATGAAATGTATCTTTTTCGTTTGAATATTTAGAAATTTTCTGCTTATTTTTTTACAAAACACTTGTTGGATTTATTTATCAGAAACGTCGCTGCTCAGAAATTTTTGAAGACCGCTGGATCAATATCATCTGCTATTGGTATAAACGACTGGCACTTGAGTATCCCGATTTTAAATTGAGTATTCCACGTTATTTGACCGGGTGTGATGTTTCTGAATAGTGATACACTAAGTGGCAGACTTGTGCTAAAAGTGTTTACATGCTTGAGTAGGCGAAACGTAGTTCGAGAAATGTCTGGAGCACTCCCGCGCTCTAGTTCAGGGTATGTGAACTCGTGAACATTATAGTCGCGATTTTAGTAAGGTTCAACCATGTCAAGGGATGATCATGTGAACTTTCTGACGTCTTAAGCCATACGTTAAACCATGTAATTCGTTTCTTATTTCAAGAACGAAGATGTTAGGAGTCTAAATTTTTGTATTTCTGGCGGCACAGCCACGCCATTTCCAGGCACACTAGTATGCTAGACAGGTCTGTAGCCAACGGAAGGCTAGGGGCTCAACTCCCTAAAAATTTCCTAGCCTCCTACCAATACTTTTCATATATACAGATAGTATGTATGTGTGAATATTGTTAGCCTTAGACACCCTTAAATTTGGCCTAGCCCCCCTCTACGGTGTTCGGCTGGCTACGAGCCTGATGCTAGAGCATACTCTTTAACATTTACTTGTCTTACAAGGTTTTGTTAGCCAGATTTGTGGCAAAGGCTTGAAATTCCGCCCGTGGAAGCAAGATGGAGCGGTGTGGATAGGTCGCTTTCATGACGAGTGGTATCAATTGTTGATCTGCGGATCCGGCTCGGATTCAATCCTGAGCGTGATTCTGATCCTACTTTAATACTAAGTCCCGTTTTTCGACGCTACGTGCTCGATTAGAACGAAAAATCACAACTCATATAAAACAAACTAAGGTTTTAAAGCAATATTTATTTCTCTCTGATTAAAAAAAACAAAAAAAACTTACAAGACGTCTAATAATTTTTTTCTTAACTATTTTATTCATTAATTTTTACATTTTAGTGCATTTGGAAGGGAGGTTACTTTTTTGAAAGCTATTTTATTTTCTACTTTTCAGGGAGGGTATATTTGAAAATATTATTGGAATTGATTAAAGCGTTCTCACGTGATGCGCGATTTATAAGTTTAATAAAAGTGATCTCGTTGCCACGCAAACTGCAACATGTCTACTAACACTTTAATACGGCAAAAATCTTAAGGATAACACAATCATGATTTTGATGGAATTGGTTGCGCCGTTTTGACAATAAAGGCTTTCAATTATTGTGTCGTTTTCATGCAAATGAGAAATAAACTAAGAATTTAAAAACTCTGAAGTATTAAGGACAATTTTCTCTACCATAATGCCAAATATGTCTTGAATTGGTTAAACCGTTCTCACAAAAGGAACAAAAGTTTTTAAGAAAATCTGTGCATCCGTTCCGACGTTTTAACCGAACAAACGTAAAATTAAATATTTTTTGTTTTGTTTTTATTGAAACAGTAATTAGTTTGGAAATGTAATTTGGTTAAAATCTTGAGAATAATATTCTTTCTTATCTTGTCCATTCAATCATTTCGACGTAATACGTTGATAGTTTGCTACATAGAAGGAAAAAAAATGGATAATTTAGAAATTTGAAATGCGACTAACAGTAAGAGTGGTCCTTTTGGTCACATTGCCAAATTTCGTTGTAGTTGGTGAAAATTTTGTTTGTAATTAAAATAGTGTTTGAAATGGGTGGCACGATGGGGCACACCGTACCTTTATTTTTTCATTTTGGATTTGACTTACCCCTACGTTTTTATTAATGGGAGTTCTTTGCCTTTACTTTAAATAGTCATTCACCAATTCACCACCCCTAGGTGCAAGCGTACCCTTACCTTTAATAGCCCACTTCTGCAACCGTTCCCTTACTGTTTCTAACCCGCTTCGAGCACTGAATTAAAATTAAATTTTTTGTCCATTTAAAAAGAAATAATCTTTGAAGCTCGTTACCATAGAAAAGTATACGACATACCTTAACGAAAATCGATGCATCCATTCCAAAGTTCTACTCGAACAAAACATAAAAAGTTCATGGACCCATACACACCAATTGAGTTCTATAGCCTCTCTTATTCTGAAGTCGGTTAAAAATTATGAAATGAATATTTTAATTCAGTTGATCCGTTATGAATTAATTTATTAGTTACATATTTAAGGATGTTAACGATATTTCGTATAAAATATAGTGTGAGAAAACATATATTAGTTCGCTTTTGAGGATCTTTTTTTATTATTAAAAACTAATATAAAAAGCCAATGTTTTGGTACGTACTTTTATTGGAACAAGTAGTTTGTATAAAATTAACTATTACTGCTAATTCAAAAACAATGAAAAATAATTCAGGTAATTTGGAAGATTTCAAGGACGATTTCTCTGATTAGCAAGAATTACGGCATGGGACATTTATTATGTACTTCAACAATCTATTGCTGTGAAATGCTAGTGACAAATCTAAGATAACGAAGCTGGAAGGTTTAAAAGCTTCTAGTTTTAGTCATTCAATCTTATAAATCACTATTTAAAATTTTTATTAGTTGTCTTTCAGGTTTAATATGTGCCCAGACACTTAGGTGAGAAAAAGAAATAGAAGTATTGTGGCGGACTGCGAACTTCCTCCGAGATAGTACCTTGAAATAGAGACTTAGTCCACAGTCCTCCGGTGGAAGCCTAGCTCAGAGGAGGCTACTTTGAGGTCGACACGCGATGATCCCGTGCTGAGTGCGTTAACCAGGAAAGAAGGTAAAGGTGTGCATAAGAAGTAACTTCTCTTTCAGGGAGGCGACTGATCTCTTTAGGTGGACTGATTGGCCGAATATCGTTCAAGTCTCTACCATCTGAAACTTCATCTTTGTTTTGCTCTACCAACGAAGTTTGCAGTGTAATGAGGTGTCGACCTCAAAGTAGCCTCCTCTGAGCTAGGCTTCCACCGGAGGACTGTGGACTAAGTCTCTATTTCAAGGTACTATCTCGGAGGAAGTTCGCAGTCCGCCACAGTATCCACCAAGAACCTTTACTTTCATCGTTACTTATGGAAATCTGCAAAGCGAAACTTTCTTATGCAGAGCAGTAACATTGAAAGCTACTGAAACTTATTAGTTATGAGGTACTGACTAGCTTCATGATGATGATTATTCTAAATCATTAATTTCCAGCTTTTCCTTAGGTTCATCATGTCAGTGCTAGAGGTTAACAGCGAAGTTACTGCTACTCATGATCACTGACACACACAGTCTTGTCGTTATTTTTTTAAAAAAGAACAATTGTATAGTGAAGAAAAATATGTACTTAGATTTTATTTTCGGTAGGGGAAAAAATAGTATATTGACTTGAACTACAAACAGGAACTGCCCTTCCATTACGATATGAATAATTAAATTCAAATCCTATTTAAATTTAGTCCTTCTGCTAGTTCAAGGAAAATGTAAATGGCCATCTTATACCAAAATCTTCAGAATAATGCTTTTCGGAGATGTTTGACTTATAAGCTGTTATAGCTATCCTCACTCATACCTACTCATCAACATTTGACACATCCGCATAAAAGGTCAAGTATGGAGTATTTTACGCTTGCGAGACATGTTCGTACTCAAGTAAGTGTTAGATGATACATGCTTAATCGGCATCCTTCAAATTCTGGCACATATAAGCTTACTGCAAATATTTGTCTTCATAAACACATGCAAACTAAACCTTGCTACCCAATTGCCATAGTGTAGCGACTGTGAACGTCGAGTGGTCTTCAGTCGTACTCAGATCGGCCATTATAAATTATAATTTGCTCAGTTGTTCCTTGAACCCTCATGTGAATGTGGGATGGTAACTTTAATAAAAGGCCGGGAAGCTATTTTCATATATTTTTAAATGAATTATGTTTTCGTCGAGGGTCATCAAAAGCCCCTAGACGAGGTTCTTAGCTAGTAAAGTGTAGCTCAGAAATGAAAATTAAATTCAATTAAAAAGTCAAATAAAATCATATTATTCCTTGAAATTAACTTACTTGGCAAACTTATCTTGATATACGTAGCAGTTTACTCAGACAAACTCGTTACATATTTATTGACTTGTACAAAAGTAAGTGTCATACTTGTAAATTTGGTGAGTTTCTGTTACCATTAATTTGCGTGAAATATAATAACATCAACTAATCTATTCAAGGACTGTTGTTTTTCTCTCAAAATTTTTATGCCTGATAGCATCCGAGTTTTACAATTCGTTCCCTTATTGGTTGCTAATTTCTTTGAACTTTCACCCAAGAGGGATGCTGGGTTATGCTATTCTTAGACTACAGAGGAATGTGGCACCATCCTTTTGTCTGCGTATTGAGGTCATAGCAAAAGGTAGTATGTACCAATAAGGGTTTCAACACCAAGAAAATTAAGTCACTATGACTGTCACTTGTCGAAAGGGTTAGGTCTATAAATGATTCTTAATACAATTTTTACTAAGTATAATAAAAGCATGAATAATGTAAAGAATTTAGATTCATTTTAACTTGAACAATTTTATTTTAAATGTTTTTTTTTATTATTATTTTATTTCCTTTATATGTACTTTTGCCCTCGTTGTTATGTGTCCCATGTAATCATTTACCACTCAGTTACGGATAAAAGTTTCGTAGTTATGTGATATATTCTTGATTCCATCCTTTTGGAATATTTTTAACCTCTTTTTGAGGCAGAATAAATTAAAGAGAGTGGAATCTATAATTTACTTTGAAACTATTTGTTTTGGAAGTGTCTGTTCCCTTACCCAATGTTATATAAATATGCCCACTGAATTTCATTTTAAAGCTAAACATACCTATTGTTGTATTAATAAAATTCCCAAGTGTTTCCAAACATAATGCAAAGAGAATTATTAATTCGAAGAAAATATGCTGGAAGATCATGATCAGAAAATAAAAGAGGGAGAGAGAGTCTTAGGTAATATGGATTTAATGAGTCAAATTGAGAAGAAAAGTTGATTTTCCAAGTGATAAAGAACATAACCTGATAATACTCAACGCATTTTATCTAAAAGCAAACATCTAAACGTTTATGAAAAGAAACCACGAAGTTGTAGCTCAATTATAGTTTAGTAAAGATAAAAAGAATTCGAGCACGTTAAGGGACGTGAAAATATTAGGCAGAGAGAAGAAAGACGAAGGATTGCTACAAGAAAAGATGGTCAAAACTTGGGATAAAATATTGTTGGGATCCCCCCCACCTAGGGTAGCCACCTGTCCCGTATAATACGGATGTCCCGTTTTTAGATTATTTTTGCGCGCCCCGTATGATCATTGATTGTCCCGTATTATAAGTAAAAAATTCTCACACATTTTTAACATATCCATAATTTTAACAAATAAACAGTGATGGACTTTCTTTAGCAAATGGTTACTATGCAGAGTGGCGAGCACAGTCTGTTCACATCCCCAGACGCCAACATGAGACCTGGGGACATAATACTCGCGGCTTGCATACACTGCAAAAAATGGTTGTGTTAATTCAATACTTTTCGGTGTACTAGAGAGAGATCATGATTTTTGTGTTAAATCAACGCCGTTTGTTGTATGATTTCGTTGATTCAGCACTGTGATAGTGGTAGCTTGACACTTTTCATTACGTTGAATCAGAATTGACAACACATCCATTGTGTTAAATCACTGAAATCAACACAGTTTGTTGTGTTGATACAACAAAAAATGGTAGTCGCCCAGGAACACTGGAAAATGTTGAATTAAAAATATTTTTTTTCCATTGCAGATACTAACGCCAACTGTACTTAGGAAATTGAAATATTCATTATCCGCCCCCCAGTGCTTTTGGAGTGTGAACCTTCGCTAACAAGACGTCTTCTCTGTGTTCTTGATTATTACGGAACTTTCAAATTGTGCGGGAAGACATACAGTAGTACAGGGCATTACTAGTTACTTTCGTTTTAGCCTATTTCAGATTTGTCTCGTATTTTTTTGCCGAGCATCCCATAATTTATTCATCAGAAGGTGGCAACCCTCCCCCCCCCCCTTTCCCTTGAACAGTTATCATTAGGTATACGGCAGGAAGCTTAAAGACAACTATAAGATAAATGTTGATAACAGTGCGGTCAATAGAGCAACAGGAAAGTTGTCAAAAGTATTTAGATGAAACAGAGAAACAAGTGTACATGCCGTGGAACAAACAGGTTCAAACACAGCTCTCAGCTTTCTGCTAACTGTATTCTCTTAAATAATGGTCCTTACAATGCCTAAAGACTACCACAAAATAAAGAATAAAAGATATGAAGACATCGAAAATTTTAAATAATGGAACCTATACAAAACAGTTTAGGAAGAAGACGAGGAACATACGAAACTAACAATTTGACAAAACTAATGAAAACAGTAAAGTTTGTCTCATCATTTACCGGTATCAAGATTTAAAACTAAACATATTTTCTGCAGCTATTTCACAAACAAATCTTATGGAAGTGCAAAGTACTAACAAACTAAGTATTGTTCATATAATGGGGCAAGGATAAAGGATAAGGCAAACACGAAAAAGAAAAATGGCACAAGGACATGATGACTTCCTAATGTAGCATGGAAGATCTTGAAGAAGAATGGCATCACGATTTAACAGAATTATTGAAAAAAATAAGATTTCCAAAGAATGAAGTTTCATAGGGTATACAGTTTCATGGTATAAAAATGACGAAAACACAAGGAAGTGCAAACTGTAAAGGAATCGAATTTATGAACCATGCGATGAGAGAAAGTCATCCATGAAGAGAAAGCTTTAACATTTTGTTCAGGATTTAAGTCTCACAAACTGACAATAGAAGACATATTCGTCCTCAGTACCCTGATGAAGAGAAAGTTAAAAGAAGATGATCTACATTCTGTATATCCTCATGAAGTAAAATTATAACAGAGTGGCATGAGATAGCATTGGTCTTAATTGTTTAAATCATAACAGCAGTGAGACAAGTGAGTATGGGATGTCAGAAGAGTCTATAAAGAAAACTGGAACTTAGGAATTAATCGTTCATTTTATATAAAGCAGTTCCAGGAACAAGCATAATGAAATATGCTATTCGCAGATAACATAATGCTAGTGAATAATAAAGTGGTTATTTAGTACATGGAATGAAGTTTCGGAAGGAAAATGAACTGAAAATAAGCAAAAGCAGAACAGAAAATGTCTACTGCCATTCTACCAGGGTAAGCATACAACTACAGAATAAGAACTAGTGACCAAGGTTCACATATTTTGAACATCTGGATCAATACAAAGAAAAGGGCTCAAGCAGAAAAAGTGTCACTAATAAAGTGAGTATTGGTTAGTTAAAATGAAGCAGCAAGAGATCAAATAATCTTGAATGAGGTGTTCCCTAGTTGTATAATAGTATGGCAACAGCTTTAAAGAGTTACAAAGGTGTCGTTATTTGAATAGATGGAGAAGGCAAATGGACTATATGGTAGAACTCTTAAAACTAAAGTGAAACTTGATGGCACTGTTTGCATATATCGTCCCTTACGAGGTAAAACAGTTCTGTTTATCACCTACTTCATCATGTGATCATACCAAAAACAAATTAATCTCAGCAACTTGGCCTGTCTAAACCATGAATTTTTCTGGTTAAGTCAGAATGAAAACCGATGAGCAGACGAATTCGGGAGTGGGATTAAGCCTAGATTTTTAGGGTCCTGTTTTCAAGTATACCGAGAGAAAAGAAAAAATAGAAGAAAGGATAAAACTGAAGGAAAAAATAAAACATTGTGTAAAGGAAGAGAGAGAATGTAAATTTATAGGAAATACCGAAGAGTAGATAGACAACGTTAGAGAGTGATCTTGAACTGAAATTATCTTGTTTAATATTGGATATTTGTTAATACATTTTTTAATCTCAATGCCTTCAAAATCGAGGAATTTAGAAAAGAGATTAACAGTTTTGATATACTTTAGAAATCACAAACTATGTTATCAAACAGCATTCTAAATAATTATGGAATTCACGCTTACGGCAATTTCTAAATTCTTAGGTACCTGTTGGCTCACGAGTTGAAATACTTGCAATTACTAGAAGTTACTTCGTACTAGCAAAGTACACAATAATACAAAAACAGATAGAACTGAGGGACACATTTAATGTAGTGGTTACGAATAAACTCGTCCTTAGGACGTCATCCCCATCTGATGATGCACCACCGTCCTATCCAGCTTGCCCAAGAACTTTCGGTCACAAAACTGCTTTCGAGTAGAACCGACCACCACCATCATAATCGCCGCAGACAATTGCAATAAAATGAAAGATCGAATATGCTCACACTTAAACAAAACAATTGCTTTGTCTTCCTTTCAATGAAGTACTCATACACTCTCCTCTCTTTCACAATGCCTTTGTCCTTCCACTCGATTTTATTACAACTACTTATTAGGAACATTTTTTTCCAACATTCGTAAAATAAAACCAAAGTGAAATTAAACTATTCGTATGGTCTGAAATGAGAACAGCTTTCAATACTTAAGAGTATGATCCAACATATAATTCGAAGTATTTTAGCTCTTTCATGTTAACTTTACAATCATATCTATATCTATGAAGAACGCCTGATTGAAGCACTGAGTAAATTATCTTTCAAAGAAATATAGCACCCTATGCATTGGGTCAATGGTTTTCCATAAAGCGCTAACGATAGCAGACAAAATAGAATGCTTTCCCAAGAGCTAATGCTTAAATTTTGAATGAAAAAAATGAATGACAAAATTTAATATCTTTTATGTACTAAATAGGCCATATTTTCAATTCAATGTTAGAACCGAAGAAGTCTTCATTCTATTCAGGGTTGCATATTAACAATACTATAGAAACATAAGCGAATTGAATATTATTTAAAACAGCGAATTGCCTTGATATATTCATTTTTTAAATTCCAAGTGCTTTTTTATTATTATTATTATTATTATTTGTGAAGAATAAGGAATAATATTTCTTTAAAAAATTACAAGTGTTTATCAAAATCGGGTATAACAGATTCAATTCGTAACTTAGGAATGTAAAACAACCCTTGTCAACCAATATTTGTCAGCGTGGCGTATACTTCATGTTCATAAGATATTATCAACTTATGAAACAAATGGAAAAGGGTAAAACGAAATTTGAACAACGACAGAAAGTAGTATATTTTCAATGCAATGATAGAAAGATACTTATAAAAATTCACAAACGTCCATTTCTATACAGATAATTAAATAAACTCGTTTTTTTCTCGTAAAGAAACTCTTCACATGATTAATTATACGATTAATAATTTGTTAAAGAAACATTATTAGTTGTCTGCCTTTCTGTCCAATCACTAATTTTTCTCACATTAAGTTTTAGAAGTAATATTGTTTAAACTTTTTCCAGTGTATATCAGTCCTTCTTAATTTATATTTCGGTTACTTGAAAATGATTCCATTTTGCTTGAAAATTATATTTTCATATAGAATTATAAACTGATAAAAATTACGTCAACTGACACGAATAACTTTTAAAATTAATATTACAGTAGAATAATAAATTCTTTGTGTGATTAATAATGTACCAAAGGAAAAAGTTCGATCAAATTTACACAGAAAAATACTTTAAACAGTTAATGCTACCTTCATTGCTAATTATTATCTATACAGTCATTGTAGCTATGCATTAAATGACAGACACAGATCATGTACAAGGTTCTTTTTTTATTGCCAAATATATCAGCTTTTAGAAGTGCAAGTGCAATTGCAATTATTTTCAAAAGAAGCCATGCATGTTATTGCTACTGGGGAAAAAATATTCAAAATAACAGAATATTAACAAAACAGTGCCACTCTGAGGAAGCTATAAAACAATACACGCAGAAAACATACATAAAAAAAGTAAAACACTATAAAACATTCAATTAAATAATATGCAAGTAGCTGTGTAAGGACGTGTCATTTTTATACAAACTATAACAAACATCAAAAATGCATATAAAACATAATAAAACAACATGCAAATCTATTTAAAATATAAACTGCAAAGCTTTTATAAAATTGCAAATAACTGCACAGTGAAATGAACACATTACCTGAAAAAATGATTTCAGTACTCAAAAAGAACAAATGCAAATATAGCCATGTGCAAATGTGCTGATGCACTAAACAGACAAGGCAATGTATTTAATGTAGTCAAAAAAGTGTGCTTTGGTTCATTGTGCTAACTGTAGTAACTAATATGTAGCATATGTGTTCATATTTGCAGTGTGTCTATATTAAAAAAAAAACAAAAAAAAAACGAAACAATACAATATTTCTGGAAATAGAGTGAGGTTGAATGAATAGAGTGTAGGTACGATTGATTGTTTCTTATATTTTTACATTGTTTTTCTAGTTAAATATTTGTATTTTCTGTTACTTTTCTTCGTCTTTTGGTGTTTCTCATAAATTATAAAAACATACTGCACTGCCCTTTTATGTGAGCATTATCTCGTTGGGGTACCTTTGAAAGTAAGTAAATAAATAAATAAATACTATGCGTCTTAAGAACTACTGATTTTAAATAAGGTACTGATTTTACTTGAGGGAAACCTGAGACGAATACTCTCATAAAGCAATGTTTATGCACAGTAAAGGTTTACGTGGATGTAAAAGTGATGCCTTTAACTTTCAATTATCAAACTTTTCAAAGACTTCTTAATATTTGGCTAAATGCTATCGTATATTGCGAACAGAACTATTATCAAGACAGTGGCTTGTAAGGGCAAGACATTATAACATGTGCAAGGCCTGAGTGTGAATTAGAGAGCGGAGAAATAGTTCTAAGTCAAGAGAAAGCAATTACGTTTATCAGCTTGTAATAAAGCGGTGTGTGTGCGTGTGTTTATATTAGTCAACAATAAATGGAGAAGTAAAGATTTGAAGCCAGAAAAAAAATAATGAAAAATGTGAAGAATTGCAAAAAAAATGTTTTACACTATGTAAATAAGCTCAGTGGTTAATTAACCCTGTGAAGTGTGAACCATCTTAAACTTTTTGTTATTTTTTAAAGAATAAAACCTGTGTTTTGCACATCGGCTGTTGCAAGCTTTTTAGATACAATAATATTTGTTAATATAGATAATTAACTCTGTGAAGAAATAAGTTTCACCACGACACAAGTTGAATAAAGAGAATATTCAGTATAAAAATTAATGGGTGAAAAGTTTATGATGGCGTCTGAATAGCTGAACTTCTCAGATGTAGAAGGTAAACAGAAGTCATTTGAGAAATATGGTTTTCAATAAATATCACGAAAAATGTGAAGCTAATCATTAATAAATATAGAACATACGAATGATGGTAAACAAAATAAGAAAGTAAACTTGTAGATCAAAGATTATTTTTAATTTATTTTAACAAAAAAGTTATTTTTAATTTCCCTACACATAAATATTATTTTTTTAAATGTATTGATATTCAATAAAGGTGTAAACTAACGAATCGCTGTGAAATATCAAAGACAGTACATGCTAACACAATTGTAAAATAAAATGCCATGCATTCCGTAAATTCAAAAAAATGTCCTAATTGATTTATGTTCTCAAAACATATAAGATTATAAACATTAAACATGTCACATTCGATTTTCTTTGGTTAGATTTAGAAACTCACCATGAGATGTATCTTTGGTAAGTTTAACTTTTCCCTGCTGAAGAACATCATTAAAGGCTGGCCAGCCACACGCTGAATCGTATTTTGTTTCTGAAGAAAATAGTTCTTCTCCACATACAATGCACTTGTAGATTCCAGACTCTTTCAATTTGTAGTATTTGCCTGTGAAGGCTCTGTGAAATAAATACAATTATGTTAAAATATACTCAAATCGTTAAAAGGAACTAATAATTTAGCGAAAAAGAAAAAAAAAACATTATGGATAAGTTCCACCAATGTTCGTTAAGAATTGACAAATCGTTAAGTAACTTTAAGCGCTCTGAAGTACATTAAATTCATTGACTAACGATTCGTTAAATTCTTATCGAAGGTTAGTGAAATCCACCATTTATGTTGGTTTACGTTAAGTATGTCAGTATCTTGTAAATTTTGTGAAGATAAAAAATACGTACAACATTTTTGTTTAAAAAATAGTTGTAAAGCATAAAAACAAATATTTTAAAATCAATCAACCAAGTATAATAAAGCCTATATGTATATATTGATACAAACAGTCTGACTAGCTGGACTGGCCTAGTAAGGAGTCTCAAATAGGAAAAAAAAAAAATAGTTTCTAAATTATTTTTGCATTAAATACAACACGTTACACGAGAAGTTTGACAACGAAACTATACTATATTTCAGTTTTTACTAACTTCATATTCACGAAACGTTTTCAGTAAAGAACTGAAACTAAAAGGTTGAACGGTTCAAGGATTACAGAAACTGAAAATGTAATTATTGTTTCCAATTACTTTACCTAAAAATAATTAACTTTTAAGCTAGCAATAACTTCACAATCTCAGTCCAGAGACCAATCCTTAGTAAAACTCAGTTTGGACGCGAACATCTAAAGTATAGCAACATCTAAAGGTTAGAATTTTATATTTCGTAATGTATTCTTTACATATGTATTATGATGTTTACCATGGGGAATAATAATGCACTGCATCCATATGCAACTATTGAACCCTATAAGTCAATCAAACAGAAAATAATGTATTTACCTGTTATGTTCAGTACAAAATTTAACGCATTATGTGTTCCAGAAAACAATATCATAGGAAATATTTGCATCTCCAATTTTGATATTTCTTTAAAATATTCAGGCAAATATACCTATGACGTTATCTACCCATTTAACTATTTTAAGGCTGAAATGGTCATTAGTTCTACGAGGTGAAAGCAAAAATATGGTACATATACAAGATATGAGTTAGGAACATTTAAAAATCAGAATTTAAAACCAGTGCTTACAGTGGAAAGTCACATGTTTGATTAATTCGGATCATTCGGATACGATTCCATTTGTGCAGTGTGTCAACTAAATCACGAGACTATTCCCTCTGCGCTTAATATTAAAAGTAAAAGGTCAAGATAGTACGATTAGATTCGTTTAAATGAGCCTTTTCCAAAGAGTCATAAATTGTAACGAAAAAGTAACAGAAGCTGTGACCAGAAGATTGAAAATTAGATATGAGAATAGTCATTATATTGTTTTATATATTAGGAAAGAGTTCTTTTACCACTTTAAAACACAAAATATATGGTGATGAGTCTTTGTGTCAACCAAGAATGTGTGAATCGTCCTTCCGCCTTTTTCGGTCAGGAAAAGGGCGTTTAGAAAAATGGTATTG
>JAGDQP010043461.1:0-16211 GCA_022664845.1 Lepisma saccharinum | reverse complement strand
GAAATAAATAAAAGAAAGTGAATTACAAAATTGTTTCTTGCTTTAAACCATTTTAAATCAGGCTGACAAGGCTATCACGCTAGACTTTATTGTAAAAGGACACAGCAAAGTGTTACAGTTTCGCTGTTCTAACATCTTCCTCAGACGACGCTGTGTCTTTTTACAATAAAGTTAAGTGTCAGCCTGTTTTAATTAAATTAAGTATGAATACAAGGCCTCAATATAATTATATATCTTAATTTTTAATAGTCCGTAGTGACGTAGTCTCGGCTGATAACATTTTCTTACCCCTTTGTGTAGACCTTCCTTCCCATTTTCCTCTATCTCCAGAATTTTCTGACTTAGGTATTTTTGCTTTTTGTTTCTAATCCGGCGTGTGGCGTTACATTTCGTGTTACTGTATTGATATGCATTTGTTTCAGTCTTATTGCTTAGCCATCGCTTCCTTGCTTGTTTCCGTTTCTAAAGAAGGTTAGGGCATTCTTCTTTAAACGAAAGTTTGTTTTTCTTCCATTTCTTCGCACCAACACGCACCTTCGGTGCGCTCTTCACTGTGTCACGAGATACCTTCCACAACTTATTTATATAGATTTCATTATTAATATCATTCTTCTGCTCAAGTAGGTTGAAATCTCTAACCTATTTGAGTTTCGAAGTTGGTAATCTGTTTTGACGCTCGATTAGAAAGAGTTTCAGAAGTGTTTTATTTTTCATACTGTAAATATTTATTAGAATATTATGCCTTGGTAGGAGAATGGTAGTAAGGACTCTAAATCCACCGCATTTGGCGCATACAATTCTAAATAAAATATACATTGCAATAAAAATTTGATTGATCTTTGTACACTTTATACGGAATGCCTTTATAATATTAAAGCTCTACTCTTTGAGTCATCTAACTTTTATATTATTTTTATTTATTTGTTATGCAAAGCTGAATGTATGTGGATATTAATAGTAAATCTAATCTAGGATAGTAAATATAGGATATTAATAGTAAATCTGGATGTATGTGGATATTAATGGTATCACATACACTTCATAAAACAGATTCTTTAATACTCGCTGAATTACACGCAAACCAACTTGATGTGACATGGCTCATAATTCTATGAATTTATGATCTCCCGGAGGAATATTGTACCGGTATAGACCGGCACTAGTGTTTTCGAATTAATTTTCCCTTTTGGCTTCCAAGTGACGTGTCACTCTGAATTTTTTGAGTTAGATTTTTATTCAATAGGTGGCATTACTGTTTTAGTATTGTTCTCGGATTGTTGGTCTTTTCTTTGCATAATCTCGTTCTCCCTATAGATAGGTTTGCGATGCCGACGTAAGCAGTTCTCTTTCATATGTCTCTTCTGTGATTAGCTGACTACTTTAGTGTTACGTAATTTTAGTATGTAAGTGAATTAATTAGTATATTAAGAAAGAAAACCCGGCAATTTGTAACATTTTCTTGCGATTTTATTTAGTTTTCGTGTTTCTTGCGTTTTGTTGTGGCCTTTTCGTTAAGTTAGTTTCGTAATGCTAAGGTTTTTGGGGTGACGAAGTTAAATCGTCCGCCATATTAGTGTGGCGTTAACAAAATCGTCAACGTCGAGAATTTTTTATAGATTTTAAGAGAATTAAGTCGTCTAACGTTAAAAATAGTAACAGAATGACGATATATAATCATTGTGGTGCAGTGAAAAAAAAGTCTGAGCATATTTCATCCAGTAGCGGGATACATTTTGATTAAATGAAGGTTAGACTTGCAGGTCACATGTTCTACTTCTCCGACCAGTTGCAGATCTTCTAAAATCTGGTGTAATCTCATCCATCCTCCCTGTTGGAGTTGATAGTGGAGTAAATGTTTTGTTTCCTGTGCCCATCTCTGAAGTTGAAGAAAGTTTAGCAGTAATGGAAGGACTGGAGATGGAAGGCTTATCTCCGTAACAAATTGTGATATGAACAGCAACCAAGTAAGTTTTTAGAAATGCAATTTTTAGGCCGGTTCAACGTGCAATCGAATTATTTTTTGCAACTTTTCGACAATTTTGTAGTGAATTTAAAGTTTGCATTTCATAAGTGAAAACATAAAGTTTGTCTTTCGACGATGCAATATGTTAACGAAAATGTAAAATAGTGTTGTTGTTTTTGTCCGAATTATAGATGTTCTTTTCCTTTAACCTTCGGTCTAGGATCTATTTTTTGATTTAAAATTATGGAGAAAGAATGACTATGAAAATTGAAATTGTGAATTCGTGTCGTTTTGTGTTCAGTGTACTAAATAGACTATCTCAGCCAATCGTTATCTGCGCGTTGCAGAACATTTTAGGCTTTTTTATTAACTTCAAAATTAAGTAACTGCTGATAACGATTGACTTGTAAATAGCATGTGTAAAAAGTCTGAGTGTTCATATATTACTGCATATTTATTATTCTGATTCATGGTAATTTGTAAAATTCAATAACCGAATATAATAGTCATTTAGTGCCTTTGCAACGGTTTTTCTCGAAAATTCTGTTCTTTGCAACAGTAGTGAATTTTGCACACTCTTTTGGTAACAGTGCTTTCCGATTTGCAGTTGTTTTTTCAGTAAACACGAAACAAGTCATCAGTAATATGATGTTTAGGATTAATTTTAATAAATTATATGATTTTAAGGTAAGCTATGTGTAAACAAAGTATTAATTTCACATAAAATTAACTGTCAAAGAAGTTTTATCTGAATGTCTAGTAAGAGAAAATAAACAGAGTTCTTCATACAATATATTTTGTGTCTTACAGCTGGTTATTTTAGTCAGAAACCAATTAACAGAACTAGTTTCATCGTATATTAATTATTTTGCTTTTCGGTATTGTAGTAATATGTTGGTACAAAAGTAAAGTTCAGTCTTTCCTGGTGTGTGCACAGCTACTGCATTTTTATTTTCCTAGGCGATATTTTAACAGTCTGACTAAAATTTGAGGTAGCATTTAATTGAACATCATTTCCTTATATGATATGAATTCCGTGGAGTTAAGGTAATGTATTCAGATCTGCATTAATAATGATGTTAAGGGAACAACCTACGAGATTCGTCGAATGTGATCTATTTTATGAGAGAAAATCCTGATGAGTTAACTTTGTCTCCTAGGTAATGTTGTGGTCTGCCACGATGGGCAGCCTTGTACTACGTTTTAAGAATAAGTTCCCTAATGCTATATGAGCTTAAGTTCTGGCATCAGGCGATGTACCAGTTATTGACTAGCTGTAGTTTGAATGTTTAATATTTAATTTTACATTGAAGTGCATACTGACCAACAACTCTTTCTGGACTCTGGTTGCTTAGAGGTAATGTTGGTGCAATGAACTGTAGGCGAAACTTTTGTTTTTCCGTTGTGCAGAGAAGTTTTTTTAAGCAGTAACCGCTTGAGTGAAAGCTACTAACCGCTCTTTTGGGGTTTAGGAAGTTGACCATGAACTGGTGCCTGGTTCACCTACTATCAGTGGTGGGGCCGATTGCCTTATTTGACCTTGCACTTTCGTTTCGTGTTTTCGTATGAACACCACTGACCATGTAGTCCATTTCTGGGACCGTTACAATATTTAAAATCCATCCAATGAACTAATAGCAACGATTGCATTGTCCAACACATCAGAAATAAAGAGTTATCTGAAGAAACTGATTTATTACTCCTCTCAAAAAACTATACGTATGAGAAGTCATTAGCATATTACACAACAATTGTTTATCATAGCAACATATGAGATATTGGATTTGGACCATATGCTTGTTTACAAACCCATATAACAGCTTCCTTGAATTCCACTTGCATATACGATATTCTACTTACTTTTTGCAGATGTCTGTATTCTCCTGTTAATTAAAATGCGCAAATCTTAACAAATTCAAAACATATTTTTTTTTCTGAAGACATGTGTAAACAATAATTGTGTATCTGGCCTCAAGATCTACAAAATATGTTCTGAAAATTAATCATTGTTATGGAACAATATAAGTCAGAAGAAATTTCTGAATCTTACAGACTCTAAAAGTGTTCTTTTGGCAGTGTATAAAACTTAGAAAATTATGTTTATTTCACATTCAATAACATGATTGAGAAATGAAAGAAATAAACCAAAGGACGAGGGAAACAATTAAGTTTACATTTATTCGTAGTCATGAGAAGGTACATAGATATATAGCTCCAGGAGACTATTTCGTGCGTTTAAGCAAGAACTTACCAAGGATCACAAAGACTCCCTAATACTGGTGTGACTCTTTATCATGTACTTGAAAATTCCTCAAGGAATACTGAAAAAAATAGTGCCAACATAAATAATTTAAACTCATCTTTGCATTTTTATATGACATGAATGGTAAGAAATTTTGGTTAAAGAAAAGATATGACTCAACGTTATGTACTGCAATTAATCATACCAGGTTAAAAGTACATCTTTTCAAAATTGACATTCTGTAATCTCTCCTATGCGAGTGTAGAACAAGGCTTTATACAGTTGTTAGCTCACTGTTCCCCACGCAAAAGAAACATGGAAACACATTTGAAATACTTATATAAATTAAAAATAGCAAAACAAGTTGATCTATTTACATATACTGTACAACCCATCAATTCAAATTAACTTTCTTTTAAATAATTGCTTCAAAAAATCATCTTCCTCAAGTTCTCTAATACTGAAACGAACAAACTCATCAGAATGTGTGGAGATAGGATGAATGACTGAAAGCACTGCAAACTCCCTCCTGTGACGACCTGATAGCTACACATCAAAACCATCTCATAAATCATTAATTATCTTAAAAAAGAAGAGTAAATATAGCACTTAGGAGCATACAAGTTAAACATCTAGACATATCTTGAGAATCCACTAATGATACACATATGTATTATTTGACTAACAGGAATATGATGCAGATATTTATTATATATCTTTCATAATCTAATGAATTACAACAAGATTGTATTCACTGTAAACTAAAACTACTTTTATACACTAATAGCCATGTTGAAAATCGAACTGTGACTGAGCATTTAGAGATTTGAATTTGTGGTCATGCTTAGTAGGCGAAAGCTACCATTGTGCTTAATTAATCATGGAGGAAATAAGGTAATATCTGAATATTTCGTGAATTTGAAAATATGTCATTACGAAGAACACTCATCATTATCTGCGCTATGGTGATTTTTTAAAAAGAAATAACGCGCAAGAAGAAAGAAAGAATAAAAGAAGATTCCGTTCAAATCCAACCTCAAGTCCAACAAACAAACAAACCAAGCAATATTTCTGAAGACATGCTCTGAACTGAATCTAAGGTATTTCTTGAACATATACGCTTGTTTTGTAATACGTTTATTTTCTTTATGTGTTCGTGGCAAATTTTTCTGATTTAAATCTAGAAAACAAAAATGAGTGTGGAATCAAAAAACTCAATAACGACTATTCCTACTCCAGATTTTATAATTATGTCTCCACAGCAAAGGTTGAAAAATTTAGAGGTACTTGGATGCCAGGTTAATTATAGCCCTAACACTTCAATTAAGAAATATTATGAAGCTGGCCTTGAAATGTACAGAGTGGGCAAAGTGTATCAGGCAAAAGAACAGTATGAGAATGCATATTTAATGCTTAAGAAGTTTGTAACGTTATTCACAGGTTATATTCCAAAACATCCTGAATTCAATCTAAAATCTAAGAAAGTACAGAAAGAAGTTTACGAAAAAATATTTAACCTCAAACTTGAACTTAAGCATTTATTACAATTGGTTTCTGATGTTTATACCGATGAATATACATCATATCTACAAAAGCTACATTATCGTACTAAACTGTCAAGAGATACATCGTCAAGTGTGAAGCTCTTTTCACCCCTCGAAAAGCCCATGGAAGTATTGTCTCAGAAAAGAAGAAAAAGTCTATCTTTTACACGATCATCTTCAAAGGCGAGTTCGCAAGGCGAGTCAGTTGTATTTCAGCGAGATCCTAACAAATCTCTTTATTCTGAAAGTTTTAACGGATCACTAACAAATTGTTCAGAGGTATTTTCACAACTTTCAGTAGGCACGGAATGCTATGTAACTAAAGTTGAAAGAGTACCAAAGCAACTTTTGATTTATCCCAAAAAATTCATTGATACGTTTCTAACAGCTGTACGAAGCAACACAGAAAAGGGGAATATTTCAATGGCATATTTGTGTGGTAGAGAGGAGATTGGAGGTGCAGTTCACGTTACTCATGTTATCATTCCGAAGCAAAAGACGAATAATATTTCCTTCTGGACTCATCATGAAAATGAAGTACGGGACTACATTCAAGTCTATGACCTTGACGTATTTGGTTGGATACGCACCCAGTTGCAGCGAACAGCATTTATGACATGTTTGGATTTGCATTCGCAGTATGATTTACAAAAAAGGAATCCATCGGTAATTGCAGTTATATGTCTTCCCCTAAACAATTCTGTAATATTTACAACCTTAACAGACCATGGTATGGGGATTCTTGGATCATGCCAGAAACGTGTTCTTCACAGACACAAGGAATCAAAACTGTTATACAAATCTGCTAGTAATTTTCAACTTGATGAAACAGGAACTTATTCTTCGGTATTAGTGGATTTTAGAAAATCTTCCGCACCTGTATACGAAGCCGTGGTGTGTTGTAATAATTGCTGCTCTAGCGCTTACTGTACTTCTTGCTCCCGAAAGGGTAAATGTTCAAGTTGTCGCGGTGAGAATGCTTCGCTATAGACTCATTTGGAATTATGTTGAAGTTGGAGTGTTTAAATTAAAATGTAAAGAATTTAATTTATTGAGTTAACTTATTTAGTTAAGCTATCTAAATACAGAAATTTATAGCACAAAAACAAGAGCTTGAGTTTTATTCTCGATCAATATATTAGTTTCTTGTCTCAACACTCGAACAAAAATATTTACGAATCTTCTAGTACATCTACAACAGTTCAGCTGGTAAGACTATAGTTATTTTTTCTTTATAAACACGAGAGTTTTGTTTTCTATGTGTATTCTAGTAGGTATGATACTGTGCTACTACTGTTTTGTTAATTCTTAATGTAACTAAATTTCAACTTGTAATATTTCTAGTTTTGTTTATGAAGTCTCAGCCTCTCTAATGGACAGTAATCGACTTTTGAAATGTAATTTACTAGAGGTAAATTCTTCAAAATTATATAGAATGTCAGATAGTTGACTTTCTGTATATAACCTTTTATTCATATATAACTTATATTGTTCTGTTGGGTCAAATGTATTTTTTTTTTAATTTGACAATGGGATAGTATTATTTAGGCACATGTGTCCAAAGATGAGGTTAGGTAAGTTTGAAAGTTTACTCTTTATGCTGTTCTTCAAACCGAGAGTCCAGCGCTCTTCAACATTTTAAAACCCAAAGACCAAATATGTCTTTAAAAAGTCTAGGGACCAAATATGTCTTTAAAAAGTTATGTGGGCCTAATTAAAAAAAAAAAGAGAACTCCATGGATTTTACTGAAATTTGTGGAATATACTATGCGATTTTGAATATAATAAAGCTCAGAACATGTTTTGAATACCCACGAAAACACAGTAAACTAAAGAAGAAGTAAAGTTTGAAAGTGAATCACCACTTATAATTATATTTTTTGTCTGACTGCGGACCACCTGTTCCGTCTTCGCGGATCACAAACTGAGAAACGCTGCTGTAGTCCACCCCAAGCTTAAATTTGCTTCTAACACAAATAGCTAGTAATGTGTGTTATAAATACCGTCAGAGTTAGTTTATGATTCTTCTACAGCTGTTGGTGAAAAAAGGGTATAGCTATTCAATGAATACTTGTGTAACAATTTGTGTTCAATCTACTCCTTTGCCTCCTCCTCAGCTTCAACACATCTGTTCACATTCACTGTTTTCAGCAAGTACATACCTGATGAGATAAAGTACATTCTCTCTTCTTTACCTTTGAATGGTTCTCCCTATCTGACAATACTAGTTCTATTTTTTTTACGTAATGTTGCTGAATCATTGGCCCTTTTCGCGTCTTCTAAATAAGTTGTTTTGCTAAAGGTGTTTCCTTATTCTTAGAAGCAGGCTAATGCTGTACCCATTTTGAAATCTGAAGATAAGGCACATGTATCTTCATTCAGATCCATTTCTCTCCCATTTGTCTTGTCTGTGGTGAGTGGAAGAATCATCAAAGATAGACTTTATAATTTTGTTTCACCTTAACTAGATTCTGCTCAACATGGCTTTCTTCCTGGTAGTTCCACTGTTACTAATCTGTCTTCGTAACTACCTGATGCTGCCCAATCCCTGTCCAATAATACATAACTTGATGTCATCTATCTGGATCTAAGTAAGCCTTTTGATAGAATTGATTGTAATCTTCTTTATAAATTAACTCGCCGATTGAATATGCATGGTAACTGCAATAGTATTGGAAACGGACATATCTGTGCTATTCGATTGCACCGTGTTTAAGTCATAATCGGTTCCTTCCCTTAGATTAGGCTATTGCAGTCGAGTTTAGCTAAGTAAGAATTCTATAGGAACATCATATTTCTTCAGTAGGAAGAACGTAGTTCTACGGCGAGAGAATAGTTTAAGCCTAGTTTCACAAGAAGCACAATAACGAACGCAGGTAGACTTTTCATATAGGCTAGTAGACCCATAATTAACCATTACCAAACGCACACTAGATGTTCAGGACATAAGTATTCTTGCGATTAACTATTGAAACACTTCTAAATGAAGAGAAATGATATACTTTTATAAAGAAGAATTCTAGAAAAGAACTATGAAAATAACCGTGTGCGAATAAACAAATAGTACAATATACTTTCTTCTCAGATGCTTCTTCCTTTTCTTGTATTTCTTTACCATGAAACCCATATCCGTGCATTCTTATAGTAACTTCCTTTCATTATTGAGAAACTATCTTACTAGCTGCGAGCAACATGTTCTTTCTGAATCCTCTTTCAATTTTGTTCCCGTTTTCTCTGGAACTCCTCAAGGTAATGTTTTGGGCCTTCTTCTCTTCCTTCTATATATAGATGATCTTCTATCTTATCTCTCGTCATCTGAAACCAACATTTTTTTGTTGTTGTTGCTGACGACTGTTTGGGAAATCTGATCATCATGTTGCTGATCTCCAAAATTCCATGTCTGACCTCTTGGATTAGAGTAATGCGTGCAACTTGAAAAATTAATTCCTCAAAATCTTCTTTTATTACTATTTTTTAAAAAAGAAGAATAAAATCCCATCTACCTATTTCATTGGAGATAATTCTATTCCTAAAGATTTTTCTCGAAAGGATCTTGGAGTGTTATTTGATGAAAAACTTGTTTGCTGATCACGTGACCTCTGTAACTAACAGTTCTATGCACTTACTTTAACTTCTCTAAAGGTTTACTGAAATTAAGAACATTCATTCATAGAGTATGTTCTTCCCTACAATCCAATACTACTCCCCAACTGAAGACCTGAATTGCAAAATATCTCAAGTCCACCGGAGTATATTTTTCAGGAGGAACGAAAAACTGTCCAAGGTCTTAGTATGTTATCCTATTGAGCGGAAATTATTTTGTGTTAAAAAGAGTTTCTCTGGTGGGATTAGGATGTAATATTTATGCAAGTGGATATCCCTTGGAACTTAGATACAGACGAACGGAAAAAATGCAAATATGAAAAAAGTGGACTTGGGAATTGGGATGTTTTTCAATTCAGGTCTTCAATTTGAAACATTGCTAGTACTTCTAATCTATTTCATATTGGTTCTATTTTGATTTTTTTTATATAGTCAAAAGAACAATACCATCGGTACGTAGCCTAAGCAAACCCAAACTATTACTCAGTCTTGGCCTTCATGTTCCCTCTTATCGTCGCAAGCTGGCAGATAGGTAACGGAAAGTTCCAAACTGGAGACTTAATATCTAAGTTTCATTTCCGAGGTAGATTCCATTTCAGATGCTCATTTGATGATTCGTAATACTATTCCAATAGAACAAATTTACGTACATAATTTAATACCTCTATGCGCTAATCACTTCTCTAACGTGACGTGCATATATATTTTCTAATTTATGTTCACTTAAATCGTAAATGTACCAAACATTAAACACACGAGTAAATATCTTTAATATACATGTCATTTAACTATTTCGATGCACTAGGTTCGATGAAACATGAAATAGTTTATTTCCAAACATAATTATTAACCTTTCTTGCTGGGCTAGTATACTGTTTAATTCAGCAAAAATTCCAGCACATGCCTTCTATTCAAGGCTTTACCGTCAGTTTCTGGCACCTAGAGCAAGGAGTTTTATTTGCGTCCCTAACTTTACACCAACCTAAGCATATTTACTTACCTCCATTTGTATTCATTATTAAGCTTTGCAAAATTTAACCCATCACAGAAATAAGAATGAATCTAATACTTCAAATGTATATTTTTCCCGCTCACACTATTACACAAATAAACACACACCACTAACGTTCACCAATGTTATAAAATAATTACAAAGTTAACTATAAAATGAAAGGGAACCTTTCGGTTCCTCAATGGTTTCCGAAGATCATTCATCATCCCTCAGACGTGGCGGTCTTAGGCCAGAAACTGCCCGTTCAGCCCATAAAAGAAAATTATACATAGACCCTACACATACGTATACGTTTCCACACAGAAAAATAAATATTCAAGAAACTGAGCGACCGGTGTAACAGCTAATAAATTATAGCAATTTCTGGACAATTCGCCAATGAAAGAGACTTGCAAATTTGTTAGATAACTGAGTATTATTGTCAACTCCTGTTGCCCATCTGTTGGTTTTCTTGGTAACGCAGGAGTGGTAAGCTTGGTGAGAATTATAAAAAGGAAGTCAGGCAAAATTTTAATAGTATAATATTTTTATGCTCTTTTATTATTGTTACTATTTCAACTTCAAGCAAGTTCCACAGTTGCAAATTTTCGAATGCTTCCTTTACTACCGTAACTACATCATAACTTAATCAAAATTTTATAATCGAGACAAACATGAATAGAGAAGATATCAAATGCAACGTTTCGTGGCTTTACTGCTGTAATATGAAAGTTATAAATATTTTTTCTCATAGAGGTTACTCGAAATTTGAGGTAGTGTTTAAACTATACAGGATATGGTATACTTGTAATATACGTATATATAAAATGGCCAAACCATTTGAAGTAATCAAAATGAAACCCAGTCCAAGTAACACTTCATGTTTTGTGCTCATTTACGCACATAATGCCAAGTATTCTGCACGCTCAATTTAGTTCTGAAAGGAATACCGTGAAGTTTGCCTAATCGTGCATTTATTTGTGATAGAGGCATATTTCAACCAGTTAAAGCCCGTCACCGGAAAAAGGCGTTCTTTTCCATTGAAAGTGAATGGGATAACTCGTAGTAGGCTGAAACTATGTAATTAATTTTTGGGGTTCGCCATTTTGAATCCAAGATGCCCTCTTTGGAAACATTTTGTAATATTTTCGTAACCTACTCGTTATGATGCATCGTCATACCAAATTTCGTTTTTCTATCTCCAGTCGTTTAGGCTGTATGTTCTATACAACAATGGGTTAGGCGGCCATTTTGGATCCAAGATGGCGACATTTTCAAAATTTTGTAATATATTCTTAATATATTCTTCATAATAAACTTTTATTCCAAAATTCTGTCTCTAGCTCAAACGGTGTGGAAAATACATTTTGGTAGTTCGCCATTTTGGATCCAATATGGTGTCTTTGGAAATATTTTGTAATATTTTCGTAACCTACTGGTGATGGTGTACCGTCATGCCAAATTTCGTTCTTCTATCTCCAGCAGTTTAGGAAAATTTAGTCTATACAACAATGGGTTAGGCGGCTATTTTCGACATTTTCAAAATTTTGTAATATTTACTTAATCTGCCAGTGATGATGTACCTTCATACCAAATTTCGTTTCTCTAACTCCAACCGTTTAGCCTGTGTATTGACTACTAAAAGTCTTTTAGGCAAGTCATAACTAGTTCTTGCAAATTGAATTTTTTCAATTTCGAGAACGAAAACGGAGATTCTGTCATCACAACACAGGGGTTGTTTTGCAGACACTTCGGTCTTGGTCTAAATGCTAAGTCCAGACAAAACGACTTTCATGCTGTGGGTCAAAACTTTCAGAAGAACAGTCTCAGCTTTAAAAACTAAACCTCCTGCCAGACCTCTCAGTATAAGGACATCTCATAATGTTCATAGTGACAATAGTGAGACTGGCTGTTATGCAATCTCAACAGCTTTCGGTCCGTAGGCATGCTGCAATGGAGATTTCTAATCGCAGTGTAAAATGAATGATATAACAGTTGTGCATGAACGTAAGGAAACTGACTGTGTTACACCGATGTGCATCTTCAGACGCTATCCTGCAGAACGTTCCACGTAACATTATCTCAAGTAATGAAGCTCACTTTCATGGTTGAGGCTGTGTGTACAAACAGAACTTGCAAATTCCGCTGCTGGTCACCAGACAATCCTCGCCAGCACGTCCCTTTGACCTTGTGTCTTGTAATTTCTTTCCCTGGGGGTACTATTTAGACAAATTTTAGACAAATTGGGGAGCTACTTTGTCACAAAATATTGAAACGGGGCCCTTGCGTAGCTATTATTTATTTGTAATATTCTTCCAAGATTTTGGCACCTCCTTTCTCTCGCGTCCGAGACAGGAGGTCCGCTTGCCCTGTCCCAATTGTGCGGCCTGCTCCTATTCTGTCTTTCCTTGACAAGCTTCACCAAATTCATCAATAAAACAAAAGCAAAACATAAGTAATCAACTTTACATTAAAACAAAATTATTATGTAATGTTCTGGTCTGGTTCCGTTCCATATCTCCTCAACATTTGTCCATCTTCCATCGAAAAAGCTATATTTTCCATTTACACTCCAGCTACGGTTGCGGTATAAAGTTTCTACTTTTGTCCTCCGAAATTCACATCAAAATATTCAGCTTGCAATACTGTTAAGATTTCTGTAAACAATTATAAAAATCAACTGCTAGCCAGACTGCTCCCGAGTTGCATTCTATACTTCTTTACATACCACTGATACGATGTTACGAGGTACAAAGTACATTCGCAAAGTGCCTGACAGATATTGGTTGTAATTCTGAACAAAATGCAATGCTATGCTTGGACCAGTGCGTATTGTAGGCCTACTAATTTTAGCGGCCCATAGAGGTAGTTTGCATAATTATGTGTTGTCATAAATAAGGAAATTCATCGTAACGGGTGTTACGCTCAGACGCATTCAAATATAAATAAACATCTATTATGAAGATACCACTATTACAAAGAACTTATCCAGATTCCAATTAGGAATTGTTTTCACCTTTTAATTTCCCTGCAATATTAAAAAATGGAGGCGTACCGAGTGTTACTTGCTCAAAATCCATTTGCGAAGTGCAAATATATTTGTAAAATATTTAATTAGATGGACTGTCCGGCTGCACACAGTGTTTATGATATTACTTTGAGCTGTCCATAGCGGTACTTATTTGCGTCGATTTTCATTGTAGGAAATACACACTCACGCGTACAATCCCACACAAGCAGTAAATACAGGTCACTCACTAACATAAAACTAAAGCCATACTTTTTTGTAGTCGAACATCCTTCTTTCGCACTAACGTACTACACGGATGCCGGACGGGTTATACCTCTTACGACTTGTCTGTCTCAAACAAGTCAGTATGAGCAGCTAGAACCTTGAGCGAGTAACACCTGTGACGTCTTCTTTTCTATTGCAAGGAAATTAAAGGCGAAAACAATTTCTAATTGGAAGAAAAATTTGATAAGTTCTTTGTAACAATGGTATCATAATTCAAATACTTTCTTCATTGGTGATGTTTGTTAATGAATGTGTCCGAGCGTAACACAGATGGCGTTGCAATTTACTGCTGGAATTCTGTACTACCACTCTCGGTATTTTAATTGATCAGTAATAATACCAAATAAATAATACTTTATTAAGCAATTATCATAGAAGAGCTGACACAAGTTTGGCGGAAAAGTATTTTACATTGTGAAACAATCAATTCATACTGCGATACTAATATTATTTTCAAGTTTAAACGAAAAATATTACAAAGGCGAAGAATATCACTTAGTACTGGAAACTCCATAATTTAAAAGTTTAAAGAAGTAGAAATTTAAAACGTAACAAATCTTGCATGCAGACTCATATATGAAATACAGATAAAGATTTTAATTTCAACCAGAATAGTGATTAAAATACATATCGTAAGTTAATGTAGAAAAACAGGAAATATAAATTTTCAGAAAATCCAGAACTCCAGCCAGCCAAGCTGATTTTGGGCCTTGCATAATGAAATTAAATAACATAGCATTGAATTTCATGTTCATTAATTCAAATTAAAATACTTCACCACACTAACAGATAACATATAATTTTCACAAACCCTGGAGAGGCTGATCTTCATTGTTTTTCTACCAAGTTCCTGGCTCCTTTGAAATACTAGCTACCTCAGCACACGAAAATGACAGGCTTGCTGATTCCATAAACAGGCGTCCAAAAAATAATTTTAAAGATGGCACAGGAAAACGCTATACTGCAGTGGCACACTAAAAAACGCCGGTTACAACGTCAATCTCTTTAACGTTGTATATGTACCTATATGTCCTCCTGTTTAATGGTTTATTCAACGTATAGAATCAACGTAGTCTTCATCATGTAGATGTGGACGATGAACAAGCGTATTTTGGAAACGTATTTTAACGTTGTATTTGCCCACCTTTTTTTCTTCAACGGCTCAAACCCACCTTTTTCATTTGGCCTAAAGAGATCATTAAACATCCTGACAGAGAGTTACTGACTAGTTGCTGCCCTCGTTCATTTATTTCAAGTTGATATAGTAATTTTGTTCGTAAATTTTCCAATTTTCTGCTGTGGAGTTCGAACCTAGAACTTTCCGTACTCGTCGTTTGTAGGTCGTCACTCTCTCCATTTGGCTAAAAGGGATCTTCATAGTTATTAATATTTACTATTCCTTTCGTGGAACGAAGACTTAGCTCCTAAAAAACGCTTGATTTCATTTACCCATCTTGCATTTGGGCGTCGTCCCAGTCGTTTCTTTTCTCTAGGAATCAAATGTACTACATTTGTTGTCCACCTTCCATCTGTTCGTCTAGCTATGTGACCTGCCCATTTCCACTTCAGTTTCTTCGAAGTCTTGATTACATCCTCTTTCTTCGTGCGCGAATCCATTCATTTCTCTTTCTGTCTTTCCTGGTTATTCCTAACATGCATCTGTCCATTGCTCTTTGTGTGAATCTCAATCTTTGAGTCGTTTGCGCATTGAATGTCCAAGTTTCACACTCAGCCGTACATCATCACAGGTAAGACACATTGATTATAAACTTTACGCTTTAGACACATTGGAAGTTTACTTTTGAAAATAAAGTGTAGCCTTCCAAACGAACTCCACACCATTTTACATCTTCTATTAATTTCATCAGTCAATTTGGCATTCGATGTTTTGAGCTGGCCTAGGTAAACATACTCATCAAGTATGCCTATTGTCTCTCCGCTAATCTTTATTTCCGTCTTTGCAGCATGTTGATTGTACATGACTTTTGATTTACTTAAATTCATTCTAAGGCCTATTTTCGAACTCTCACTATTCAGTCCTTCCATTCTGGTTTGTAGTTCTTGTGCATTTGAAGCAAACAGGACTATGTCATCAGCGAACCGTAGGTGATGAATATATTCGCCATTAATTTTGATTCCAACTTCATCTCAGTTTAAATCTTGGAACACTCTCTCCAGGACCGCACCAAACAGTTTTGGAGAAATTGAATCCCCTTGCCTTACCCCTTTTCCAACTTTAAATTTTCTTGATGTAGTGTAATGACAGATGTGGCAGTCGAATAAATGTTTTGCAGTAGCTTTATGTATGCATTTTTGATGCCCTGATGTTCAAGTGATCCAAGTACTGCTGACAAGGAGACCGAATCGAGAGCTTTTTCGAAATCTACGAATCCCAAACATAGTGGAAGTTCATATTCATTAGTCCTTTCCATAACTTCATTCAATGTTTGTATGTGGTCCATTATGCTAAATCCACGACGAAATCTGGCTTGTTCTCTTCCCTGGTTAAAATCTAATCTCGTTCATTACGATTCAAAATAACTTTGGTGAACATTTTGTATAGAACTGACAGT
>JAGDQP010043459.1:1286-13381 GCA_022664845.1 Lepisma saccharinum | reverse complement strand
AACTTAAACTTTAAACAGTGGATCTGCCGCAATGTAATACACTCTGACACTTGGAGCAACTTAAACTTTAAGCAGTGGATCTGCCACAAGGTAACAAACTCTGACACTTGGAGCAAGTTAAACTTTAACCATTGGATCTGCCGCAATATCATTCTTTTCTTTCAACGCAAGTCAGCAAACAGTTAAATTCATGCCAGTTAGTTAATTGTTAATCAAACTAATGTAATTACTAAATATATTTATTTGTGTGTCATATTCAAAGGTACTTGAAGTTTCTTGCATTCATATCAATGATCGACAATAATAATTTTATTTCTTATTTCGTTTTCATAAAAAATCATTCCCACCCTTTCTGCTTTTTTTCTTCTTCAACTAAATTAATTTCTTTGCGCCTGTAGGTATCTCGTCGAAGACAACCCATTTTTTTTTCTCAAAACTAATTAATCTTTATGTGTTTTCTTTCTCTTCGTTCAAGGAAAGGGGAAAACATGGCTTGCGGCAATCCGGTGTACGTTTGCGTGGCGTCTATAGAATTCAGACAATAACCAAGTGTTCAATTAAATCATGGTGTAGCAAAGCAGAGTACCAACATGGCCTGCGGCATTCCGGTGTAACTGGCTGTTGTTATACTACTTTCAAGTTAACTTGAACCACGATAGTCTATGTGTCATAGATAGAATACACATCCTTTCCACTACTTTTTCGCCACCTGGTGTCAGTCCGTTCGAACTAGGATGGAAGCTACTATGCAATGATTGTTTCTGCGTTCGAATTAAAACCCGAAAAAAAGCAAGGAGTGCGGTATCTGATGTTTCACTTTATTGGCCCGCAATAGTTTAAAAGCGTAGATATTGCGCTTGTCGGTTATTAACATTACATTTTTTCTAGTTCGACTAGACAAACACCAGGTGGCATGGAGGGAAGGAAGAAAGAATTATATCGCTACATATAATTATTTTATTATCTATGACTTGTAGAGGTGATCGTTGATCAACTTAATCCAGGAGTGAACTCTTTTGAACAATCGGTACCTAAGTGTATGGTGAATGTTATTCGCCATTATTTAAATATTCGTGTGGCATTGTGGACTATTAGACAAATATCTATGCTCTGTTAATGTACACCAACGATCTCCAACAAAAGATGGCAGCACTACATTCGTGTATGTCTAATGTATTTTTATCGTTGCACAAAATTTCAATGCTGCTCCTACAAATTCAAGCCGAGAGAGTTCAAACTTTTAGGGAAGAAAGTTGTGAATATCAACACCCATAACAATGAAGCTCTTTGAACAATGAACAAAATCGAAAATAAAAGATCGGCATTCATCGAACTCTTGAATTGGTTATGAACTTTCTTCCCTGAAAGTTAGAACTCTCTAGGTTTGAATTTGTAGGATCAGCATTGAAATTTCGTGCAACGATAAAAATACATTAGACGGAGCTAGTGCTGCCATCTTTTGTTGGAAATCGTTGCTTTACATTAATCTTAAGATTTTCGGGTACGGCTTAGCCTAATACATCTACAGTCGATGGCCTGTTAGAACTGAAATTTCACCACATTTTTATGGAGAATAACGAACAGAGGGTCAAAGACTTTCACGTCATAGTAAGTGATGTTAATATTGTAATAAAAAAACATCATTTTACGTCAAAAGATTGTAGGTTGTTACAATTTTTTATTACACTTCTTAATTTCGAGAAGGCGTGATACATCTTTAAAATCACAAGCAAAACACACACACATATCTGCGGGAAATGCACGCAAAGCATCCACATATACATATATAGCAGCCATGTAAGAGCATGTAATTCACCAACACGTCGTAAATGCTTCATGTGTGACAATCAAAATCACCGTCGTATTGTTGTGGCGTGCTGTTCGGTTGATGTCTTTCCGATTAAATGCAAGGACACACACACACACACAAACGCTTTCAACAGTGGCACGCATCTATTTTTATATATATATATATATATAATGGTCACATTGTGTATCAATGTTAAGTACTGTAGGTTGTTTTCTTTCTCCTCTCATGGGCACATATGTGTATGAGTGAGTAAGGAAGGGGAGGGTTAAGATTTCCATTATATAGTTTCATTAACACCTGCGTGGAATGTCAAACAGGAGTGTGTACACACACACAAACATACACATGATAGGTTAAAAACCTCTAAATACATGTTGGGAGTGATGCAAGAAGTCGAGAAACATCTTTGTAATATAAAAAAGCTCTTTTGAGAGGAACATTACGTGTTAGAGAAGAAAAAAAGAATAAAAAAAAGATCAGGTAAGAGAAATGAGAAAGAAAAGAGAAAACTTGAAAGAAATTAGAGAGAAATTAGAAAAAGTAGAAATAAATTACGCACAGAATAGAAAGAAATTAGAAAATAGTGCGATACCCGCGTAAATTGTACTACGAAATAGCGCGGATGTAACTTTTGGATCAAAAAGGATTATGCGCACAGATTGTGTGAATATTTATCAGCATACCCTGTATATAAATACTGTCTGTCCATCATGAATTAATAGTATAATTCTGTTCCACGCCAAATAATATTTCAGATCCAGTTGCTTTATTCCAGTTATCGTTATCAGCTTAGGTGGTTAATATCCTCTGGGGTTGTTACGCGACGCTGGTGAATGTGTCAATGCGAGACAGCCAAACGCACGCACAATCAATGAACTAGCAAACACCAAAACGACAGGTGTTGCTTCGAAGAGATACAGCTGGCAGGTTTTTTTTTCTTTCTTTCTTTCTTTCGTTTTACAATCTTTTCTGTTTCAACTGATACAAGGCTGAATAACGTGACAAATGTTTGGTACCGTTGTTCTCCTTTCACGCATGAAATATTCTTTGGGAAAACTTCAATAGAGACACACACATACACTTCTGTTTTACATCAGTTCAAAGTCATCAAGAAGACCTCATTAAGAGAAGAAGGAATTGACGTACTTCTTATATGAAGCGAACTAATTGCAAATTAAACTGGTCACCTAGGTTTTGGGATCAGGCACGTATCCAGAACTTGATTTTGGTAGGGGTCCAAGGACTTCCAAGGTTCCAAGGTGTGTCTCGGCACGAAATGTATATTAAATATGTATAATTACACCTGAAGTTATACTTTTTCCCATAAAACTCGTGAGGTTTTTTGGAGGGGGGGGGGTCCGGACCCCCCTAAATACATGCCTGTATGGGACTTATATAAAAAAAACTTTAATTTTAAAACAACGTAATATACAAAGGTTTAGTGAAAACTGGTGACATTGGTTGAATTGTATTTTCACAATTAACGAAAACTAAGTAAATTCTTGAGGTAGTTGGGTACTGCTATTGTGATAAAAAGAATCATGATTCCGAAGCACATGAAGTTGGGTTCTGTTAGTTAAAAAAAAAAAAAAAATGAAATTGTGTTTCAAACTGAAATGTTCTAGTTATTTTAATTATTATTACCACGATTTTATTATTATTAATATTATTAACATGTCTTTATTTAATTTTTTGTACCATAATTTTATTAAAATTTATTTTTATTACCAAGCTTTTATTAATATTTATTATTGTTACCACGCTTGTATTTATTTTTATTAATATACTTTCAATTATTATTATTATTACCACGGTATCATTAATTTGGGCTGTTTTTCTAGTCTAAATCATGTAACTAATCTATCATCCACTTCCAAAAATCCATCAGTAAAAAACTAAATTTTGGAATGCAAGATGGCCTTAACACAAAGTTGAATATTTCTTATTTTCGCTATAAACACCTAGCTACTCCCCCAAACACCTAGCGCGAACACCCCGCCACAATCTTCATGTTTACTGCCATTTTGTTGTCTATCTTTAGCTGTCAAAAAGTAGCCGACTAACCACTGAATATTGTCTTGTGTACTCGTTGCATAAAATGGTAGAAAAGTGACTGAATAAGAACAGGAGTTTGTGGCGGGAAGTTAGCGGTCTTGAGACAGACCTCCGAAAATGTAAACTGGAGAGTGAAAAGTTGAAAATTACTTTCGTGAAACAGGGCAGCGAGTTACGAGCTTTTTTTTTTTTTCTAGTCGAAGTTCTAAAAGTACGGTTCACTGAATGTAAATCCCTATGTTCGCTAGATGCCATAGAATAACTGTAAATACAACGGCGAAACCACCGTTTGCCAGGTCCTAGAGTGGCGCATTGGTAGAACGTTGGCTTACGAAATAAAAAAAAAGGGGTTCGATTCCCGGCGGGGGGCAAGATTTTTTCTTCTTTTTTTCTTACAAAATATATTTTTATATGTTCAAATTTATTATTAATAATTGCTTTCTTGCATTTTTCGTAGATTATCTTAAATTAGTGACCATAGGATACTGGAGGTTAGGTAAAGCTAGGCGTGGTCATGTATTTTTGCTGCTACAGAGATATTCCCATTTCGAGCACGTATCGTGCGCATTCATTGGCCAATCAAAACGAAGAATTTCGAAAACTAGACTGGAAAAAAATCGCGCCCTCCTTCTGGTTATATAACTTTTAAGAATTATATTACTAAAAATAAAAGCGTGTGGCGTTCGTAGCAAATAGTCATGGTTATAATACGAACACCATTTTCTATAAAGGGTCTACGCTTTTATTACATAATATCAACATAATCATCCTTTTCTAGGGGGGCAAAACTACCTCGTTACACGAAGTTTCAATGCTGCTCCTACAAATTCAAGCCTAGAGAGTTCAAACTTTCAGGGAAGAAAGTTCATAACCAATTCAAGAGCCCAATTCGTATCAATTTTTAATTTTCCTTTTTGCTCATTGTTGAAATTGCATGATTGTTGTATACGAAATATCTAAACTCATAAAAATGAAGCTCTTTCAACAATGAACAAAAAGGAAAATTAAAAAATCGCACTGGTGAAACTCTTCAAATGGTTATGAACTTTCTTCCCTGAAAGTTTGAACTCTCTAGGCTTGAATTTGTAGGGGCAGCAGTGAAATTTCGTACAACGGCAGAAAAACATCACAGACATTCCGATGTAATGTTGTCATCTAGCTTTATATATCGTAGCTTTACACTGGCCTTAATAAATTGCTTACAGAAAAAAAAACTTTTCTTAGTTTAATACTAAACATATGCAAAAACTTTTTTTTTAAACATGAATTTAATATTACTGTTCACTGATACAAATAATCACCCAAACGAATTGCTTTATTTCATAAGGGTAGACCATGGCAAGAGAGTTGCGAATTCTGTTGCCGTGGAATCAGTGAGGACCCAAAATTTGAAAACATTGCGCTCTCTGATATACGGTAGTCGATCCACAATAATAATAATAATAAGTACAAAATACTTCGAATGATCAAGGATTCCAGGAATCCGGAATTATATCTGATATTTGAGAACGCAGTCATCCGGATGTCGCAAATCCAGGAATTTTATATTTTTGAAAAGAAAGTATCTTATACAATCTATGCGGAGATTGGGTGAAACTTTTTCAATCTCAATAAATTAAACTGGCTTTTAGTATCGAAAGTACTAAACACAGCACAAAACTTCACTAAAATAATTAGTGAATAGCTTCTTGGCAACAACCTACCATAATAGTCCAACCTTGTTCAATCCAAACCTAAACCTGAGGAGAGCCATTGTTCTTTTCTCTCTTTCTTAGATGGTATTCGACTCAACCAACATGTTAGTGTCAGACTGTCAGCTCACTGCTGCAGATTCAAGACCAAACCAAAACAAGGCCTTTTCTGTCAAGTATCACCTCCTTGTGAAAAAAAAAAAAAAAAAAAAAAAAACACTTGGCCCACATCCGGTGCTGAAGGCAGAAGCTGGTAGAACAGAAATTGAGGGTGGGTATTTTCTGTTTTGCTCCTCTTTTTCATGGCATTCTTCCCTCTATTTCCTTTTCCCTCGTCCTTTACCTAATTTTTTCTTCCATTCTCCGTAATTACGCGTCTTCATGGTGAGGTGGTTGGTTGGTCCTTTAAATAACAGGTGGGAGGAAATTTTGATTCACATAGAAACAACCTGTTTCTTCTCCCAAATTAAAAAAAAATGTAACAAATACAGGGTATGTTATTTTTTAAAGTGATTACCTTGTATCGCACGTAATAAGGTCCAAACTTTACATAATTTTTCTTGCAAAATTCTCTCTAGTATCTAACATGAACTCAATAATACTTTGGTCGCTTATAATCAGGACACTTTTTGTGTGTTGTTTATAAAATATATATAGTAATAATAATAAATAAAAATACTTTATGAAGGGTCAACTTTTGAGTCCAACAATCTTTGGTTTTATAGTCCGGTGTCTTAAAATAATAACTCCAATGTGTCAACGTGATAATCGTAATACGTGTTTTACGTATCATGGGTATAATCATTCGAGATAGTTACTAAATGTCTAATAATAATGACCTACTTTCATCTGAATTATAATAATAATAGAAAAACTTTTTACCAAGTTTGTAACATTATAAAACCGGTGACATTATAATATTAATTTCGAATATTCAGCCTATTCGTGCATATTAATATCTACTTCCAACAACATATTTTTACTTACAAATGATTTTTTTTTTCACCGAGAAATATTTATTTTATTTACCATTGTAAAAATGACTATTTTCGTCTCGAAGTTGGATACCCTGTATCTTGAAAAAGCTATTTTTGATCCTCCCCCCCCCCAAAAAAAAAAGTCTTAGGATAAGTTTCACAAAATATTTAATCTCGAGTTACTTTAATGCACGTGTTAACTATACGACTCATAGATAAAAAAAATAATAGTAATCACAGATAGATAATTCACATTTTTGAACCCTTTTCTTGCTATCTGGTATTTGTCCACTCACAATGGGAATAAAGAAATGCTAGTAAGTCATCTGCAATATCTATACTTTTAATCTATTGCGGACTCAACGTGAAGTATAAGATATTCAGCTTGTATTACAATCTAGGTTTTTCTCGGTTTTTAAACCGAATGTACGTAGTAACCATTCCATACTAGCACTATTTAATTCTTAGTTCAGCTGGACTGACACCAGGAGGGAGGGAAGAAACTGAGATCACAGGATTCGCAATCTTTAATTGTTTTCTCTATGACTCGAAGAATATCTCGGGGTTAGAATCAGTGGCGGATACAGGATTTTCGTGAGAAGAGAGCGCGGGTGGCATAGGCCAGGACTTTTTTGATATTTTCCTCTTAAGAAGAGATTTTTTAAAAGTATTTCATATTTCATCAAAATATTATTGCTAGGTTTGATCACGGAATTTGACGCCGATATCTCAAAAATAGATATATCTTCATAAGTTAGATTTGTTTGGAAACAAAGTAAAGCTTTTTCTGAGATAAATTGTTGAACTAAAGCAAAAAAAAAAAGTGTTTTTCCTTGAGAAGGTGGCGCGCTCTCTCTGGGTTCGCCACTGGTTAGAATATTTTGTACAACTATCCCTTATGAAATGTGTTAGTTTTCTTCTAAGGAAGTAATCTGACATGTGGGTTACATTCAATTACAAAGTTTATTTAGATTCAAGAAAATATTTCAAGGACTTCTTTTAATTTGGGTTTTAAACTGTGACAGAGTATCGTCATGTCGTTAAATGTATTCTATTACTAAAAAGTCGTAGATATACGTATAAGGTATTGAGAAAATTGATGTCTCCACTATATTTTGGGATACACAACCACTCTTTGATGTGTCAAAAGATTGTATTTTTGTACTTAATACAATTGTTGGTATGTGATGACGCAAGTACAAAAGTCTTTTTTTTTTTATCACATAGTGCTAATAAAAATAATTCATGAAAGAAAAGCGAACAAACATCTATCTTCAAGACATTATTTCTTTCAGAGCATAAAACATTCCTTCTTCGGTCTGCTTGTATTTTCTGACTTAAAATACACTCTTTTTCTATAATTCAAAAGGAAAGATCACAATACAATACAACCATAGCTGAAACGTTGGATGGGAGTACGTTTTATTAAAAACACGAGATTTAAAAAAGAAGAGGGGGGAAAAGCCTTCTTTGAACTAGTGCCAGAACACCATTTTATGTTTACGTTAGCTGAGTTGGTGAGCTTACCCCCTTTCATTTGTTTACACTACGACTAGCGACCTCATCTCAAGCTGCGGCACTCGGTTGAATTATTTATTGCACTGATAATCCAAGTGAGAAAGAAATCTCTTTCTGGAGAAAACTACTTCAGTTCAGTACATAGAAAGCTCGCTGCTGTTGAGAAGAATGACCTATTCTCAGTTTTATTTTCTATCTGATAGAGGAGGGGAAAAGAAAAAAAGAGAGTCGATTACCGCAATGGCTATTTGTCAAAATTTTTAATCGCTTCATTTCTTTCTCCCTCTGTTGTTTATTTTAATCCATCAAGCTTTTGATAAGACGTGTTATTATTGCAGCAAAGAAAGAAGGGTAGACACACAGACATCTTACCAAAGTTTGTGACGACGCATCAAGGAAATGATGATATAATTAACGAAATGTCATGATTTATTAATTACAAAGACGTGTTTTGTTTATTTGGCATGTATCCTGTAGTTAAATAAATATTATTTACTGATATCTTATTAACTAAGCGATAACAGATGAAATGTTTCATCGAAGGCACTTTTAAAGCAAGAAAAAGAAAAAAAAGAATGTTACACAGTCGTGTTTATGCGAGGAGTGGACGAAATGTTTGATAAAAGAAGGGAAATACATCTAAAAGAATTCTGGAGCACTTCTAGAATGCACTTGTCAATGAATAATACGATTTTCGTACATGTTTTCCGCTAAATTGCCCTAGTTTTGTGTTGACAATCTGTGAATAATGTGTGAAGGACGTGTGCAGAGGGTTATTTTTTATTTCTGAGAGTGCATTTTAAAAACTTCTTGCCAACTTTAGTGCTTCAGATTTTTAATACGTCTTTCATACATATCTACACACCACAAGATATCCTAGGGATATACAGGGAATGCGTTTGGCAACACAAAGCAGCGCTTTGTCGGCTCGAATTCGGACTTGATTCACCTAGCGTTCCGTGTTTCTCCGGTGACTTTAGGCCTCACTTTAATTCTTATAATTTAAAATAATTTAATTCACATATTTAATCATCAGGGTATGTCTGACCTATTGAAGAACCAAGTTTTTGTTAGTATATGAAAAAATTCGTGAAAAGAAATACAAAATATTTTCGGCAATAAACCGTGAGGCACTAAGTCATGAGAAAGCCACGGGCCGACTGACGGGCGACAAGCGTGAGACCAGCGTGAGCTCGGGCGACAAGCGCTACGTTGCGTTGCAAAACGTATTCCCTGTACTATACGTATCCATTAATAGGGACGAGGAAATCCCGAGAATATCCTAAGGATACTCATATAGAGAGGTAATATTCTTGGGAGTGAGGGATCCTAGGGAGAATAACCTACGCATATATTCCTGTTGTATGCGTAAAACATTCTAAGAATATCTCAAATGTCCAAGGTAAGCGTATATTTTGAGAATATTATGTACGGTATTCAGTATAATATACGAATATATGTAAAAGTTTGTCCTTTCGGGATATTCTGAGAATATTCTAGAGATATTCCAAAAAAATAAAATTTAGAACATCTTTTCAATATTCTTCGAAGCATATCCTTATTTGTTTCTTAATGTTCTGAGATATTGCACGCGTATTGGGGTTTGAAACAGGATATTCCTCGGATATCCCACGTTCTGTGAAATTTTTGGACAATATGTCGTAATAAAACTCTGACCCAATTGTTTCTACATTGAACTTTTTACATTTTTGGTGAATTTTTTTTTGTTCTTTAATACTGAAATCGAAAGTAGCGCCATCTTATTTCCTCCAACTGTTGCACATGCTTGTAAAATTGCTTATTGAAACGCTATAAGTTGTGTGAAAGAATATACGAGAAAAAAAAATTTAAAAAACTTCTTTAAAGACATACTTTTCTTAAACAATTCGTACCAAAAAGTAAAAAAAAAAAAATATGCATGACTAAAACGAAAAGCATGAGGCGCTCTCTCTCATGTAGTCACTTTATAAATTCTTGAATTGGTGCGCCTCAAAAAATATTTTTTTAGTCATGCATAAACAAAATTATTTTTACTTTGTTTAAGAAAAGTATGTCTTTAATAAAAAGTTTTATTTTTTTTATTATGTCTTTGAGTTGTTTCGGTGTTCGGATACTTTTTCTCAATTGTGACCCAAAGGAAATCAAAATAATCCAATTGTGAATGAAGGAAATATAAACATAAGAATTAGGGATGAGGTCATAGAGAAAGTAAACAAATTTAAATACTTGGGAGCATACGTAATAAGCAAAAATGAGGTCACGGAAGAAATAAAAGCGCTTAGTATCGGGCAACGCATGTTTCTATTCAATCCATATACTTTTAACCTCGCGATTAATATATCAAGAAAGTTAAAATTGAAAATATACAGAACGGTTATTCTGCCGGTAATACTTTACGGTTGCGATAGTTGGAGTACGACCCTAGCAGATGAACATAAATTACGTGTGTTTGAAAATAAGTTTTTGAGAAAGATATACAGGTTGAAACGGGACGAGATGACTGGAGAATGGAGGAGACTGCGTAATGAAGAACTCCACGGACTGTACAATCCACCAGATGAAATGGCGATGACTAAGGTGGGCAGGCCATGTAGCTCGGATTGGGGATAAACGAAGATTATATTCTATCCTGGTTGGAAGGCCGGAAGGAAAGAGGCTGTTGGGAAGATCGAGACGTCGTTGGGAGGACAATATTAGAAGAGATCTTCGAGAAGAAGGAGTTCGTAATGAAAACTGGCTTGATTCTGCCCAGGATAGAATCAAATGGCGAACGTTTGTTACTGCGGCAATGAACTTGCGAGTTCCATAAGCCATAGAGTTAGTGACACAAATCCTAAAATGTTCGGCAACCAGTCAAACCCGTAGCAGGCTAGTATTTATTTTAGGATAAAGAAGTCCATATTTTAAAAAAATATATGTATTAAGATACGGCTTTAAAAGTATATAAATATATAGAAATATATGAAAGTAACATTGGAATATTATATTGTCGCCCGAGTTACGTCGCTGTGCAAAATTCCATCATTGTATGACGTCGGGAAATCAATTAAATTAACGTTGCAAAATTTGAGGACACCACGAATCATTGAACTACAGAAAAAAAAAATGTAAAAAATGCTGATATAGAAAAACAAAATATCTAAAAAAATAGTGATTTAAAGTGAAACAGCTTGGAAGAAATAATAACTTGGATCGTTCCGAGATACACAAAAAATCCTTCAGAGAATGTGGACTCTATAGTTCCATCATAGTTGACCCACACAAAATAAAAAAAATATTTTTTTTTTATGGTATGTCGCGACCAAGCGGGAGGCGTTTTGCTTTCTTCTTTCCTCTTGATGAGAGCGACAAACAATTTGAAGAGATTCCAAGAAATTTGACTGTTTTTCCTGGAATAAAGTATTTTCTAGAAGTGATTTGAAATTTAAAGGAGTTTCGTGGGATCTTGTGACGTTTTAAAAGCTTGATAGCTACCAATACTTAGTTCTGGTCTGAAATCAGAAGTTCAATTTTTTTGATTGAAGTATATTCTTTATTTGCTTATATAGGTTTTATAAATTCGAAGCTTGTGAGCTAGAAGTAAGATATTTGGGCTTTTAAAATAGTTTCTATCTTTGAATAGTTTGTATTAGCAGTTCAGGATGATGTTTAGGTCAGGAGTTTAGCCTTTTGAGTGTATATTCTAGATAAACGAATTTTGGTGTGGGTTGGAATTTTGGAAAGGCAAAATTATAGGCCAGACGAAAGTCACCGTGGCTTCTGAGAAGGTGACTTATGAACTGCAGACAGGCTTCGGTGGTGACGATGACGGTGTTACTACGTTTCGTTAGGAGAGCTGCACCTCTACAGCTCTGGTGGAGATGTTTCGGAGAAGCCTTCGACAACCGGCGACAGAGTACTTCGGAGGGACCAGACACGGTTACCAGGTTTCTTTAGTTAAGAGTAGCTAAGGAATTTTTGCTCTTCTGTACGAATTGCCAAGATAGGTTTTTAGGGAAGGTAGAAGGATTCGTCCGAGGATTCGGGTGATACAGGAGGCGATTC
>JAGDQP010043458.1:0-16212 GCA_022664845.1 Lepisma saccharinum | reverse complement strand
TGGTTTGTAAGTCTTTAATGTGAGTTAGGATTTCAATTTTGTGTTTACACGTACGTTCCCGATTAATTTGTGAAACGATCTTGGGGTTGGGTTCGATTCCCGCGAGAAGCAATTTGTAACTTAACGGTTTCAGATATTAGAATTTCTTTAAATTTGTCCTTTGCCTGCACGACGACGACTTATCCGGAAAAAAGATGAAAACTTGTAAATATATTAATAAATTAAAACATATTTTATATCAAATTAATTGTTGTAATTGGTTATAACCCATTCTTAACCTAGTCTATGAAATATTGTATGGTAATTTACGAGTCCCATTGCCGATATTAGGTTAGAAAACCCTACTCCAGCTCCTTTGAGCGATTTAAAACTGAACTATCAGTGGCATTAGTTTTTCTACAATAAGAGCAGTACTAATAAATTTCAGGGTATAACTTCCTGACGTGCATTAGCATTTATTATCACAATCTGTTGACTACAAAAATACTTTTGTACAAATACGCATATAATATACATTCAATTTGAGCAGAACTTTTGCTGGCTTTGGTGCAGGTCTTGAGTAGTGTGAGATTGTGTTTTCAAAATCAATATAATAATTTGACTTTTCGATACATGGAGTAAGTCTTAAAATATTCTTACCAAGTGAATCATATAGAATCTCAATGCTAACTTATGCTTCGTAGCTATGCTAAACTTTCAACAGTGTTCTTGTTTCTCATTCTCTCAATGCAACAAATTATGCATATAATTTCATTGTTGTTGCCTCACTGGAGTAATCAAAGTATATCGATTTTTTGCTTTTGTAAAAATTAAATATTTCATTACTATATTTAATTAGGGTTACCAACTTGAAAATGTGAAAACTCGGGAGAGGGATGGTAATCGGGGGGGGGGAGTCTTACGGCTGAAGCCAACAAACATACCTTAGTTTCTTTTGTAGCCCCAGTTTTAACTGTATTCTTTATTTTCTACATATACTATAAACTTACCAGGTGTATGCATAAATTTTTTGCCGGTTTTTGTGGTAAAGAAAACACGTAATTTTCAAGGGAAATTAATTTTGTTTTATTCAAAATATTGGCCATCGGCTTCTACACATTTTGCCCATTTTTCAGGTAATTCATGCATACCATGCCAGAAAAACTGCTTGTCTTTTGCGGCAAACCATTCGTCGAGCCATTTTCCAAAGTCTTCGAAATTGCTGAAGTGCTGCTCTGCGAACGCGTGGCCCATTTATGCGAAGAGGTGATAGTCAGATTGCGGCCAGGTCTGGGGAGTACGGCGGGTGCGGAAGGATGTCCTATTCAAGCGATTTCAAGGTGTCTTTCACTGGTTTTGATGTGTGAGACGGCGCATTGTCGTGTAACACAATCACTTTGCCATGTCTTCGGGCCCGTTCCGGTCGTCTTTCGATCAATGCGTGATTTAAATTAATCATTTGTTGGCGATAGTGTTGTGCATTAACGGTTTCGCCGGGCTTCAAGAGTTCATAATATACAATACCACTCTGGTCCCACCAGACACAAAGCATGGTCTTCTTGCCGAAGCGATTTGGCCTTGGTGTTGAAGGACCGGCTTCGCCAGGTGAAAGCCACGATTTTTTCCGCTTCGGGTTTTCCAAATAAATTCATTTTTCGTCACCCGTCACAATTCGATAGAAAAAGGATTTTCTTTCGTGGCGTTGAAGCAGCATTTCACAAGTGACTTTGCGATTTTCTATTTGACGTTCATTCAAATCGTGTGGGAATCATTTTCCCAGTTTATTGATCTTCCTCATTGCTCGTCTGCTGATTGTTTCTTGTGACATATTTAATGATTTTGCCAATTGCTATTGAGTTTGAGTTGGGTCATCCTCCAATAACACCTGCAACTGCTCGTTTTCACACTTTTGTGTTCTACCAGAGCGTGCACTGTCTTTCACATTGAAATCACCTTTTTAAATTGTTGAAACCATGTCTCACATGTTCTAATCGATGGAGCGTGTTCACCATATGTTTCAACAGCACATGATGACTTTCAACAGCCTTTTCCTTTTGATTAAATAAGAAAAGCAATGCGTGCCGCAAATGTTCTTTTTCAGACACAAACTTCGACATGATCACTGAATGATAAAACAAAGACGCTAGTGTTTGACTTAATCAACTTGTGTGTGTTTGTAGTTTAACGAACAAAATGACGTATGTGTCAAATGAATACGCTGCGTACTTTTCGCTGGCGAAATCTCTTAGGTAAACCGGAAACTACTTATGCATACACCTCTTATTTCAGTTCCCCTGACTATTTTAAATGAGGATATTGTGGTTCCCAGCTTTGTTTTCCATCCTGACTTCGTTGCTACTTGTAAGACCTTGAATAGACAGCAAAGAAATCGTTAGGCCCTACAAAACCAGCAAACTAAAAATAAATTACTGAATTAGTCAAAGTAATCTGAATCGCACAGAAACCTCCTCGGTGTAAACAAATAGCTAATATAACAAGCTTTACTTTGATCACTCTAAGCACATTTTCCAATACGCCTACTATGTTACGACTTATCTCACCTAAAATAAGAGCGACGGGCGATGTGTGCATATTTTAGAGCCTCACTCAACAGAGCAATATAACTCAAAATTAAATTCAAATCCACCTTGATTTTATATTTCAATAACAATTCATTATAACCAAATTATTGTAACCCATCTCCATTTATTAATCAGCTGCACCTTGACCTGATTTTACTTTTAATTAAAGTAATGAAAATCACCTTCGAATTTTCTCAATGACGGTGGTATACAAACTGAATACAATAATAAGTAAGATTATAACGTGGATTATCGATCACGGGACATGTTCCTCTGAATAGACTAAAATACCGAAAAAAAATTTGGGTTTCAAGAACATAACTATTACTACCCCAGTCCTTCGAAATAACTTTCCAGTGTCTATAATGGGGTATATAATTATATTTTATATTAACATTTTCATAGTCTCAATTAAAAAGCATAAATAATTATAATAATTTCACCTATCAAAATAATTATATTAATTCCCAATAAACATAAACTCTAACTACAACAATCACCATCCCTTCCCTTTTCCCCCGTCTAACCGCAGCGGCTGGCACGAATCTTACCGAAACTTACGACTGCAATTATCTATTTCAAACTTACATTTAATAAATAAAACCAAGCACTGCTAAACTATCTAATATCCTAACCACTCAAAAATAAAGTTAAATATTCTTGCTCAAAATAATATAAAAATCGCAAAAAAGAAAAAACAAGCCAAAAGAAAACTTTACATAAAAATTATAAAATTATATCATATTTAAAACACAAAGACATTTGCCGGAGACAACAAAAAATAGAATATTACAATCGACATAAACCCCCCACAAAACAGCTCACCTGCGCTCCGCGCGCATATATATTTTAGAATACATTTTTTTTCATTTTTTGTATCCTAAAATATATATTTAAAACCTCCATAAGCATATGCTGTAAATACTAGCAAATAATGGAAACGAATATATATATATATATATATATATATATATATATATTATTTATTTATTTATATAGCCGGTAATATAGCTATTAATTAAGATATAATATATTCTGTATTCCTTATTATATTTTCGACAATCTCATCCTAATTTTACTACATTAAATCCTAACTCCTTACTAACTCTATTAATCATTAACCTGAATAAACTGCTTATTATTGATAAGATGACAGAATTTAGCTCCTCTTAAGCTTATAACATACACAACAATTATCCCTAATGTTATATTTCTGTTTATCCTCTCATCATTAACAATCGGAGCTATAGGAGGACTCAATCAAACCTCATTACGAAAACTTATAGCCTTTTCCTCGATTGCTCATGCATTTTGTTTGATGAGAGCAATTTTACGTGATAATACAAGATGATTTTTATATTTTATCGTCTACACTACCATTATCGCTGCAATCACTTCACTCTTCTCAATCACCAAAACTTACTACCTAAATCAAGTTTTTTCCTATAAAATTAACCCAATTACAAAACTTGCAATTTTTACTAGTATCCCTTCATTAGGGGGACTTCCCCCATTTTTAGGCTTCCTACCAAAATGAATTATCATTACAAAAATAACCCAAATGATATTTATCACCCCCTATTAATTATAATTAGAATAGCCCTAATTATTTTTTTTTTTATATACGCATTGCATACTCTGCATTTATCTTAGCGCACTCGACTCAAATTTGAACAAAAAGAACCCAATCAAAATAGCAAGAAACAATAAGATAAACCATTATTTCGGTTACCTTAATTGGTCTTTTCATATCCCCTTTAATTCTAAACTTAAGCAATTAAGATAATGCATTAAGTTAACAATAAACTAGTGACCTTCAAAGTCTTCAATAAAGAAAAATCTTTAGGTCTTAATGCTATCTTGCGCACTCCCCTAGATTTGCAACCTAGTGTCATAATTATTGACTATAAAACCGTGCCTCAACAAAAGGAAAAAATAATCCCATTAATAGATTTACAATCTATTGCCTAATTTTTCAGCCATCTTGTTCCGTTTCCTAAGATATCAACCATTTTGCAACGATGGTTATTCTTCACAAATCATAAGGATATTGCCACAAGTATTTAATTTTCGGCGCATGATCAGGAATAATAGAAACTTCTCTCAGATTATTAATTCGAGCTGAATTAGGTCGTCCATGTAGTTTAATTGGTGATGATCAAATCTATAATGTAATCGTAACAGCTCATGCTTTCATTATAATCTTTTTTATAGTAATACCAATCATAATTGGTGGGGTTAGGAATTGGTTAGTTCCACTAATATTAGGAGCTCCCGATATGGCATTCCCACGCCTTAATAATATAAGATTTTGGCTCCTACTTCCTTCGCTAACTCTTCTATTAACTACAAGAATTGTAGAGAACGGTGCGGGTACCGGGTGAACTGTATATCCTCCTTTGTCAAACGCAATTGCTCATGCAGGAAGATCTGTCGATTTATCAATTTTTTCCCGTCATCTAGTAGGTGTATCTTCGATTTTAGGGGCTGTAAACTTTATTACAACCGTTATTAATATACGAATACCAGGAATAGCAATAGAACGAATCCCCCTATTCGTATGATCCGTAATAATTACTGCTATTTTACTACTTCTATCATTGCCCGTTTTAGCAGGAGCCATTACAATAGTATTAACAGATCGAAATCTTAATACTTCTTTCTTTGACCCAACCGGAAGAGGTGACCCTATTTTGTATCAACATCTATTCTGGTTTTTCGGCCACCCAGAAGTTTATATTTTAATTTTACCTGGGTTTGGGATAATTTCTCATATTGTTACTCAAGAAAGAGGTAAAAAGGAAACATTTGGTGCCTTAGGAATAATTTATGCTATACTAGCATTCGGGTTTCTAGGATTTATTGTCTGAGCTCATCATATATTTACAGTAGGGATAGATGTTGATACTCGAGCCTATTTTACAGCAGCCACAATAATTATTGCTGTTCCAACAGGGATTAAAGTTTTTAGATGAATCGCAACGTTACATGGAGCACAAATTAATTATACCCCCCAACAATTTGAGCATTTGGGTTCATTTTCCTATGTACTGTAGGAGGACTAACAGGAGTAATATTAGCTAATTCATCGATAGACATTGTACTTCATGATATCTATTATGTAGTCGTCCACTTTCATTATGTACTTTCTTTTGGGGCTGTTTTTGCAATCATAGCAGGAATTATTCACTGATTTCCTCTTTTTAGATGTACATTTCTCAACCCGCATTGACTAAAAATCCAATATTTCTAGGAGTAAACATCACATTTTTCCTCAACATTCCTTAGGCCTAAGAGGAATACCACGACGATATTCTGATTACCTCGATGCATATATAACGTGAAATATAGTATCAAGTGTTGGCTCCTTATTATCATTAGTTGCAGTCCTTATACTAGTATTTATTGTATGAGAAGCCCTCGACAGCTCACGACCCATTCTATTTCCGTATCAACAGTCAACATCCCTAGAATGATATCAAAATTTACCCCCAGCCGAACATAGTTAAGCGGAAATTCCTATCTTAATCACTTAATATCTAAATATCACTTTAAAACATAAGTATCAAACTGGTTTGATAATTTTCATTGACTAAATTCTTTTAAGTTATAGTAGATGAGTATTGTGGGTGAAATAATAAAACAATTAAAATTTATTTTTGTCTAAGAAAGTTTATACGGCTGTACCTTATGTATAATGGAGTATCTTAGATTAAAATGTTATTATTTTGTCCCGAAACAAATTAAGAATTAAAATAAGTATGAGAAATGTTGGTTGCAAACTGCTTTTTAATATTATTTTGGTAGTGAAAGGTTAGTAGATTTTTGTGATATCTGGTTGAGCAGGAGGTATATTAAATATAGTATAATATATAGTTTTTAATTATTTATATTTTGCTTAATTAAAATCGGGGAGATTTGGTCTTGATTAAGTATTTCTATATAATCATATAATAAGTTAATTTATTACTGTGGGCTTGGAGATAGCTATCAATGATTTTGTTATAATTTATTTAATGATTTTATAATATTTTTTATTATCTTGATTTGGGTTGTTCTATTGTTATTGTTGTATTGTTCTATTCTATTGTTAGTAATCTTATTAGTAAGAAATTATGATACTATTAGTATATATTTTAGGTTAAGTTAGAGGAACTCGGTAAATAAATTTCCCGTCTGTTTATCAAAAACATGACCTTTTGATAAATATATAAGGTCTGGTCTGCCCAATGAATTTTGTTTTGAATGGCCGCGGTATTTTGACCGTGCAAAGGTAGCATAATCATTATTATGACTGTCTTTTTTTAATATAGTGAAATTTTACTTTTGAGTGAAAAGGCTCAAACAATTAGGGAGGATGATAAGACCCTATAGATCTTTATATATATTTTTATGTTGATGGGTAGTGTTTAATTTTTTGTACTTAAAATTATGTATTGGGCTGAGGCGGCCGAGAAAAATATAAACTTTCCTTGTACCATTTCACTTATAAGTGTTGTTTATTTGATCCATTGTTTTGTGATTAAAAGATTAAGTTACCTTAGGGATAACAGCGTGATCAATCTTCAGAGTTCTTATCGACAGGGGGTTTGCGACCTCGATGTTGGATTAAGATTTACTTAGGTGTAGGTGCTTAAGGGAAAGGTCTGTTCGATCTTTAAATTCTTACATGATCTGAGTTCAGATCGGCGTGAGCCAGATCGGTTTCTATCCTTCTATTAGTTTAAATATTTTAGTACGAGAGGACCAAGTATTTATAATACTTTATTTTAATAAAACTACTTTGGCAGATAAGTGCATTAGATTTAAGATCTAAGAATGAATAATCCTTGATGTAGTAGTGTACATCAATTTTTTATTGGGACTTTTTTCTTATATTATTTTAATTGTTGAGGTTTTGGTGGTGATTGGTTTTTTTAACTTAAATTGAACGTAGGGTGTTAGGCTATATCCAAATTCGTCGGGGGCCTAATAAGGTGGGGTTTTGCGGAGTTCTTCAACCATTTGCTGACTCTATTGAACTTGTTACTAAGGAACAGACATTTCCTGTTATATCTAATTATTACCCTTATTATTTAGCCCCTATTTTTAGTTTAATATTATCTTTACTGGTTTGAGTGTGTGTTCCTTTTGTTAATTGTTGCTTTTTCTATAGGTCTTTTATTTTTTCTATGTTGTACTAGTATAGGAGTTTATAGTGTTATGAGTGCTGGGTGGGATTCTAATTCTAATTACGCTTTACTCGGGGGTTTGCGAGCTTTAGCTCAAACTATTTGATATGACGTCATTCTTGCTTTAATTTTATTATCTTTTGCTTTTTTGAGAGGTAGATATAATCTTTTTGATTTTATTCTTTACCAGGAAGACCTGTCATTTTTATTTATTAGTTTTCCGTTGCCGTTAGCTTGACTAGCTTCTTGTTTGGCTGAGACAAATCGCACTCCTCTCGATTTTGCTGAGGGGGAGTCTGAGCTTTTTTCTGGGTATAATGTTGAATACAGCGCAAGGGGTTTACTTTAATTTTTATGTCAGAATATGCTAAAATCTTGTTTATACTGGTTTTGTTTAGTATTATTTTTTTAGGTTGTGATGTATTTTCTTATATATTTTTTTGTTAAGTTAGTATTTGTTTCTTTTATTTATATTTGAATTCGTGGAACTTTACCTCGCTATGACAATTAATATATCTTGCTTGAAGGAGATTTCTTCCTTTATCATTAAATTATTTACTACTTTTTGCTGGGTTTAAAATTTTATTAATCTCTTTTTTAATTTAAATATACTGTATTTAGAATAAAGAAGTCCTTAGAGGTTTACTCTGTTTTATGTTTTCAAAACATATGCTTTTCTCAGCTAAAGGACTTAATTTTTTATTAAAAGGTAGTCTCATGTTATTAGAAATTGTGGTACAATTAGGAAGTATACAAAGTATACTACAGTTAATACTTGTCCTGTTAAGATATAAGGATACTCTACTGGTCGGGCTCCAATTCAAGTTAATAAAATAATGACTGATACTATAATTCAAAAGAGAATTTGGTTAATAGGATAAAATTGAAGGCCTCGTATCTTTCTTTTATGATACAGTGGTATAATTGTTAGGATTAGAATGGATATAACAAGAGCAATAACTCCTAATTTATTGGGAATAGACCGTAAAATAGCATAAGCAAATAGAAAATATCATTCTGGTTCAATGTGAACTGGGGTAACTAGAGGATTTGCTGGAATGAAATTATCTGAATCACCTACTATGTAGGGGTTTCATAAGGATAATAAAATTAATGAAAATATTATGAGTAAAAATCCAATAAAATCTTTTGAAGAGTAAAATGGGTGGAATGGGATTTTATCAGAATTACTATTAATTCCTAAAGGATTATTAGACGCTGTCTGATGAAGAAATATTAAATGAATTATTGATAAAGCAATAATAATAAATGGTAGAATAAAATGAAATGCAAAGAATCGGGTTAAGGTGGCGTTGTCTACGGCGAATCCTCCTGAAATGCATTGTACTAATATTGTGCCTAGGTAAGGGATAGCGGATAAAAGATTTGTAATTACTGTAGCTCCTCAAAAGGATATTAGTCCTCAGGGAAGCACATAACCTAAAAACGCAGTTGCTATTACTGTTAAGAGAATAACTACTCCAATTCTTCATGTATGAAAATATAAATAAGAGCCGTAATATATGCCTCGACCCACATGTAGGTATAAGCAAATAAAGAAAAAGGAGTCTCCGTTTGCATGAAGAGTTCGTAGTAGTCATCCAAAATTTACATCTCGGCAGATGTGAATAACTCCGTCAAATGCAAGCTCGATTCTAGAAGTATAATGTATAGCTAAAATTAACCCTGTAATGATTTGAATAATTAAGCAAAGACCTAAAAATGACCCGAAATTTCATCAGTAAGAAATATTGATAGGAGCGGGCAGATCAATTAGAGCGTTATTAGCAATTTTGAGCAGTGGATGTTTTCGTACAGGTATTGTCATAAGGTTTATTAGGCAGAAGGGGCCCTTGTTGTAGGTTTGTTACTTTTACTACTGCAATAAGGGTAATGAAAACATATACTGCTAAAGTTAAGGTAATAATGGATATTGATTTATTATAAAATTTTATTGAGGGAATTTCTTGTTGTTCAAAAATTATTTGTAGTGTGTCTTGAATGGGGTAGGAACTTGCAGTTAGTAGGGGGTCTAGTATTGTAATTATAATTATTATAATAATAGTGATGGGTGGGATAATTACTGTTTTTGTATTTAGGCGAAATATTTCGTTTGAAGCTAGGCTAGTTACATAGGTAAATAACACTAATACGCCTCCGAGAAAGATTAGAAAAAGTACATAAGAGAATCAGGGGGACTCTGAGAGAGTAATGATTGTTAATGATCTAATGGTTGTATTAATTATTAGTGTAAGTCCCATTGATAGGGGGTGGGTTAATCGGGTGAAGATAAAGGTTAATGATATTAGATAAGATTATTGTTAATTTGATATCAAGAGATAGTTTAATAAAAATATTAGGTTTGAAGACTGAGGATAAGAATTATTATTGTTTCCTCTTGATGCTTGCAGGGTAAAGTTAATCCATTTATGATTTACAAGACCATTATTTTTATTAAACTATGAAAGCTTATGTCAATATCTATTTATCTTATTTGTTCTGTTCCATTAATTATTTTAAGTATATGATGTTTTGTTTCTCAGCGAAAACATTTATTAATAATTCTTCTTAGTTTGGAAATAATTGTTTTAAGTATATTTTTAATACTTTTTTTGAGATTGAGGGAATTTTATAGTGAAATTTCTTTTAGACTTTCATTTTTTGACTTTTTATGTTTGTGAAGGTAGTCTGGGGCTGTCTATCTTTGTTTCTATTGTTCGTAGTCATGGTTAATGACTACGTAGGGTCTTTAATTGTATTACGATGTTAAAATATTTATTATTTGTGGTGTTTTTAACTCCGTTAGGGTTTATAGGTAAAATGAGATGGGTGGTTCAAAATTGTTTGTTTGTTATTTTTTTAAATTAATTATTAATAGATGTTTTATATTATAACCATGATGTTTAGGTTATAATTTTTGGTTTGATAATTTGTCTTATTCATTAGTCTTGTTGAGTGTGTGGATTGTTCTTTTAATAGTTATGGCTAGAGAGAGAATTCTATTTTCTTCTTTTTATAGTGTCAGTTTTATTGGGATAATTTTAATGTTACTTTATTTGCTTTTTTTAAGCTTTACTTCATCTAACCTTTATATATTTTATTTGTTTTTAGGGATATTTAATTCCTACTTTGTTTTTAATTTTTGGGTTTGGGTATCAGCCTGAGCTGATGCAGGCTGGATTTTATTTATTATTATACACTTTATTAGCTTCTTTACCCCTACTTGTTGGGATTGTTTATCTGTAGAGAGTCCGGGGTAGTCTTGTTTTCTATAGCTTGTGGTTCGTTAATTTTAATATTTCTTTATTAGATTATTTATGATCTTGCGCAATGATTTTGGCTTTTTTGGTTAAAATGCCAATATTTTTAGTTCATTTATGATATCCTAGGGCGTATATGGAAGCACCTGTTAGTGGGTCTATAATTCTTGCCGGGGTTCTTTTAAAGCTAGGAAGATATGGTTTATTACGTGTTTATTCTTATTTAGAAGTGGTTTCTACTAAGTTAAATTTGTTGTGGTTTGGTATTAGAATTGTCGGGATTTGAGTTGTTAGCTTAGTATGTTTATGTCAGGTAGATGTAAAGTTTTTAATTGCTTATTCTTCTGTCGCTCATATGGGGTTGGTATTAATAAGCATTATAACTATAGGTGTGTGAGGATTTCGGGGGGCTCTAGTTTTAATAATCGGGCATGGTTTGTGTTCCTCTGGTTTATTTTGTTTGGCTAATATTTGTTATAAGCATTTGGGGAGTCGAAGTTTACTTATTAATAAGTTTATGATGTCTTTTATGACTTTATGGTGATTTTTACTTAGTATTGCCAATATGGCTGCTCCCTCCACTGTAAATTTATTAGACGAAATTAGTTTCATAAATAGTGTTATTGGATGATCTTTCTTGAGTATAATGCTGGTGGTGGTGGGGCAATATCGTTTTTTAGAGCTGCTTATAATTTATATTTATATTCTTGTACTCAACACATTAAGTATTATTCTGGTTTATATTCTTGTTGATGAGGTACTGTTCGTGAATATTATCTTTTATTTCTCCATTGATTTCCTTTAAATCTTTTAATTCTTTTTGTGGGGCCTAGTTTTCTGTGATTGTAAATTAATCAGCAATTATTACTTAGGTAGTTCACTTAAAATTTAGGTTTGCGGTGCTAAGGAAAGTTTATAGTAAGTTACTCCAAGATTGTAGTGTGATTATATCCTATTTGTATTATTTCTTTTGTATTCCTCCTTTTTTAGTTTATTTTTTTTTATTTGGGGTATTAATTTAATAATTTTTGATACTAGCTTTTTTATTGAATGAGAAATTATTAGAATTAATAGAAACCCTATTGTAATAACTATTTTACTGGATTGAATGTCTTTAATTTTTATGAGATTTGTATTATATATTTCTAGAATAGTTATTTATTATAGAGGACAGTATATGGCTAGTGATTTTTATATTAATCGTTTTATTTTTTTAGTACTTATATTTGTCGTATCAATAATGCTATTAATCATTTCTAATATTATTATTAGTATTTTATTAGGGTGAGATGGACTTGGTTTAGTATCTTATTGTTTAGTTATTTATTATCAAAATATACGATCTTATAGCGCTGGTATATTGACTGCCTTATCTAATCGAATTGGGGATGTTTGTATTTTACTTGCGATTACTTGGATACTAAATTATGGTAGTTGAAATTATATTTTTTATTTACAAAGTTTTAGGGGGAGACGAGATAACTATTATTATCACTTTTATTGTGTTAGCGGGTATAACGAAATGAGCTCAAATCTTTTTTTCGGCCTGGCTACCCGCGGTGATGGCTGCCCCGACTCCTGTTTCTGCTCTAGTTCATTCTTCTACTCTGGTGACTGCTGGTGTTTATTTGTTGATTCGTTTTAGTGATGTTTTAACTAATAGTTTTGCGGGGCAAACATTATTAGTTTTTCAGGTGTAACTATATTTACGGCAGGAGTTGGGGCCAACTATGAGTATGATTTAAGAAAGATTATTGCTTTATCTACTTTAGGTCAATTAGGATTAATAATAATAATTTTATCAATGGGTTTTTCTATGTTGGCTCTTTTTCACTTATTAATACATGCTCTTTTTAAGGCCTTATTATTCTTGTGCGCTGGAGCTATTATTCACGGGGTAGGGGATACTAAGGATATACGATGTATAGGGAGGCTTGTGTATCAAATACCATTAACTTTGTCTCGTTTAAAAAGAGCTAATTTAACATTTTGCGGGGTTCCTTTTTTGGCTGGATTTTATTCTAGGAATTTAATTTTAGAGGTAGGGACGATGGCGTGAATCGATTTAGTTAGTTTTTTTTATTATTTTTTTCGACTGGGTTAACTGTATGTTATTCTGTTCGTTTGAGATATTATCTGTCTGGTATAGGGTTTGCTGGTAGAAGATGAGACGGGGTAGGGGCTAATACTAATTGGGGTATATTTCGAGGAATGTTAGGTCTTACTCGGCCTCTATTTTAGGGGGGGAGGCGGTTATAGGTTGACTGTTATTTTCCTACCCGTCTGTGGGAGTATTGCCATTACCCCTTAAGATAGGTGCGTTGATTGTTAGTGGTATCGCAGCCTGGGTTGGTTTCCTGTTAGGAAATTTTCAAATAGGAAGGAGTTGTGTATTGCTAGGGGGAGGGGGTATTTTTTTGTAAGTAGAATAGGTTCTATTTGATTTTTGCTTTATTTATATACTAATTATTGTATTCGATTTCCTCTTTTTATGGGAGGAGCTTATATTAAAATTGTTGATCAGGGGTGAAGAGAAGCATTGGGCGCGCATTGGGTTTATAATTTTATAGCGAATGGTTCTGTTTTAGTAACTAGGGTACAATTTAATGAATTTAGATTACATTTACTTTTTTCATTTGTTTTAATTATATTTCTAATAGTTACTATATTTTTATATATTTGAACAGCTTATATGACCTAGAAAGCCTGTTTGACCGAGTGTCGAAATATAGTTCGAAAATTATGTTGGGTGATTTTAATGCAAAGGTAGAGAGGGAAGAACAATATAGACCTACTATAGGCAAATACAGCCTTCACGAAAAGACCAACAACAATGGAGAAAGACTGATAACTTTCGCGATTTCGAAAAACCTACTGGTAAAAAGCACGTACTTTGATCACAAATACATACACAAATACACATGGGTATATCCGGACGGCAAAACTCTCAACAAGATCGATCACGTATTAGTAGATAGACGAAGACACACCAACATAATGGATGTTAGTTTGTACAGAGGAGCGGAAGGTGACACCGACCATGAATTAGTGATCACAAAAATAAGGAAAAGGATGTGCATCGCGAACAGAGAAAGCAAGGGGTCAAGAAACTGAAGTTCGAATCTAAACGATTAAATAATCCGAGCATAAAAGCAGATTACCAAATCGAACTCTCAAATAGGTTCGAAATTCTAGCCGACTAGAGTAATAATAAAGACGATACTAATAATGAAATTGATGTAAGTAAGATGCGAGAGGCAATTCGTGAAACAACTATGAGAACCACAAAGGGACGTGCAGATGAGAAGAAACAAGAAATAGCAAACTTTGATTTGATGAAGAATGTCATAAGCTTCATGAGGAACGAAAACAAGCAAGGCAACCATGGGTAAGTAATAAAAGATAAGCAAATACCAACCACTAATGTAACGCGGAACGAAACGCCACACTCGGGTGCAGAAACAAAAAGTGAGAATATCTGGCGCAGAAGATTCAGGAGATAAAGGAAAACGGCAGGACAAATAGCATATGAGATCTATACTTGATGCTAAACGGTTATGAAAAGGTTACCAGGCGAGGTTAGGAATTATTAGAAATGAACATGGAGATCTTTAGATAGAACCGACTAAATAGCCGATGTGTGGAGAAGTTATTTCGACAAATTTCTTAATGTATACAATGGGGAACAAACAGAGGAATTTGAAATCCATATCACATTCCCGAACCTATCGAGAAAGATCAAAATGTCGGTAAGGAAATTGAAAATTTTCAAATCACCAGAAATAGACAATATTGCAGCCGAAATAATTAAAACAGGAGGAACGGCACTAATCAATGAACTATATAAATTTATAAGTGGTTTATGGAAAAAGGCCTAGCTCTGAAAGGAATAGAAAACTTCGATAATAGTTCCGATAAATAGATAAGATAAAAATGAATTGTATGTGCTGTAACAGCGCTATGGCTTACGCCCGTCCCGAATAGTTCAGATTTACAAAAAAAGCCATACATCGGACTGTAATAATTACCCTGGAATCAGTTTATTTCGAACCTGTTACAAAGTGTTAATTAATATTCTGTTAAAACGCCTAAATGTATACGTAGATGAAATATTTTAGATCACCAATGTGGATTTAGAAGAAATAGATCCACGTTGGACCAGATTTTCGCCTTTAGACAATTTTTGGAGAAGAAATGGGAATACAGTGGGACGGTTTCTTAGCTATTCTTTGATTTTAAGAAAGCTTATGAGTCTATCAAAGGAGAAAAGTTATACAGTATCCTGATGCGATTTGGAATTCCGAAAAAATTGGTTTAAGTAGTGAAGATGTGTCTCAACGACCCCGTAAGCAGAGTACGGATAGGTAATAATATGTCAGATAGTTTCAAGATTCGCAACGGATTGAAGGAAGGCGATGCCTTGTCGCGACTACTGTTTAAATTTGGTTTAGAATATGCGATTTTTCCAATTTAAAGGGGACCAAAAGGACTATCATTGAATGCTTTAAATCAACTGTTTGTATACGCGGATGATGTAGATTTAATAGGGGACGCTCGAGATGCACTACAAAGTAACGCTGACGTCTTTGTAGAAGCGTGTGATGAGATAGGTATACAGGTAAATATAGATAAAACCAAATATATGATAAAAAGAAGAAACACAGGGCATGAAGGAAATAAAAACATAAGAATTAGGGATGAGTTCATAGAGAAATTCAACAGATTTAAATACTTGGGAGCATAATGAGGTCATGGAAGAAATAAAATTCGCTTAGTATCGGGGAACGCATGTTTCTATTCAGTCCAAAAACTTCTAAATTCGCGATTAATATCAGGAAAATTGAAACTGAAAATATACAGAACGGTTATTCTACCGGTAATACTATACGATTTCGAAAGTTCGAGTTCGACCCTAACACATGAACATAAATTACGTGTATTTGAAAATAAGGCTTTGAGAAAGATACACAGGCCGAGATAACTGGAGAGTGGAGGAGACTGCATAATGGAGACTCCACGGACTGTACGATTCAACACATGTAAAAATAATGAAATCGCGGCGACTAAGGTGGACAGGCCATGTAGCTTGGATGGTTGAAAACGAAGATTATATTTTGTCGTGGTTTGAAGCCCGGGTGAAAGGAGGCCATTGTTAAGACCGAGACGTGGTTCAGAGGACAATTTTAGAAGAAATCATCGAGAAGTATGTGTTCGTGATCA
>JAGDQP010043457.1:0-16212 GCA_022664845.1 Lepisma saccharinum | reverse complement strand
GTTTCTCCATAAAGCGGAGTAACTTTCATCCATCTCGTGTTTCCACTTTTTACAGTGTATTCCAGGCTTAAAGAATTTATTATTATAAGTGGAAACGGAACGGTCGGTGAGAAGGATGAAAATATATTTTTCTTTTTCTTTATCTACATTGATGTTCAGACTGTTTATTGAAGCCCTCTCTATTAATCTCGCAATCATTGATTTCAAGTTACTTTCTGCTTTCTGTTGAGTGTTTTCAGTTACTAAAGGAGGCGGTGGCTCAACGGTTAGAGTGCTCACCTCTGGCGCTTGAGGTCATCAGTTCAAACCCTGCTTGTGTCATCTGGACTTCGTGGTGGACAAACACCGTTTGCGTGGGTTTCCTCGGGGTTCTCCCGTTCTCTCCTACTTTCTTCATTCCACCAATCATACCATCATCATCCATCCGGTCTGAGCCAAAGTTATCTAAAGATCTTAAAAATTAAATTCAAATTCAAATCAGCGTACCAAATCACATTTTTCGAATCTGCGATCTTTGACAAATCATTTATGCAAAAGAAATATTATAGGTCCTAAAATGGAACCCTGAGGAATATCATGGGTAATTTCTGCAACTGAGGAACTGAATCCCATTCTTCTCTCATTAACAATCCTAGAGATATGTACTACCTGCTTTCTGTTGCTCAAATACGATCAAAAACAATCATATGACATACCTCTGATATGCTGATATAGTTTGCTTAATAAAGTTAAATGATGCACGTTGTGAAATGCCCTAGAAAAATTTATAAACACATCTATGGCATGATGACTCTTGTTTAAGGTATCTGAAGCTTTTGTTTATAAAACCAAACAGTGCACTGTCGATAGATATTTTCTTCTGAAAACTATGTTGGCAAATGGATATACTTTTGGGTGTAAACAGAAAGTTATTTAAACTTGCCAACATCGTGCATTCAAATATTTTTGAATTTTGAAAATATTGATAAAACAGAAATGGGACGATCATTTTGTCTGTCTGTTTGTGTAGAAGAATAACCTTAAGGTAAAACGCCTGACTCAAAAGGGCTATTTATAAGATAGCAAAGCTGGGCTGCAATTAAGTGCGTACACCTTTAAGTAACAATAGATGTAATTTCATCCAGACCTGTTGAGTTAATATTGGGTAACCTCTGAATATGGGTGTATAGCCCTTAGTTTGTAACTGGACTTAGAAACATAGTTTGCTCCAATGAGGTTTGCTCAATTTGCTACCTGATTCATCGTTGTGTGGCTCGAAGATTATGACTACAACACAATTTAAAATCCACTCACACTTCAAAAACGTTGGCGAGAGGAAAATGGAGATTTCAATTTTCTAATCACAGTTGGCATCAACAACAACGAACAGAAGGCACAAGTATTATACGCCGTCATGTCGGGGTCTGGGGCGAGGACAGAGTCTGCCCGCGTGTCTGCGTAGTAAACAGTTGGAAGAGAGTCCATCACGGTTTATTTGTTGTTGATAAGTTGAAAATCTGCTTGTGAATTTACTTCTCATAATACGGGAACCACTCGTAATACAGGGATACGTAATGTTTTTCTAAAGTACGGGACAGGTGGCAACCTTATCAATATCTATCACGTGTACCTGCAAGATCACATTTAATATGAAACAATACGTATTCTGAACCTGTATTTGCATAGTGTCATTCTAAAAATAGAATCAGCCTGAGCTAAAGTTGTCTAAAGACCACAAACCAATTCAGTTGTAAATAGAAGTATATTCAAATATGATTAAACTTTAAGTGCATTTTTTGTATCCCAATTTTTACTAATCTGTTTTCCTTTTTTTTTTCACAGGTCGAAGATGACGCAAACAACAGAAGTTTTTGTAGTATTAGGTTTTAATGAAGTTTTAAAACACTGCAACTGTTATTTTGTACAATATTTGTAATTAGCTGGGAACGTTAAATAAAATATGTTCGTGTAAATTTGGTAGATTGGGTTATTTTCTTTAAGACATCACTTATAGAAAAGAGTAAAAGCTTTATTTATTAGTTCTACTCTAGAACATTGAAACCATTACAGCAAAGGTAACACTCAGGGATTCCACCAGGAGTTTCAGTTTGATGGGGATCTAAAGCCAACATTGGCAGGGTGTAAGTGGAGTCTTGCACAGTTTCTATCGATTTTTCACCGTAAAAAAATGTTTAGTTCAGGTGTGCTCTCAAGGATTTTGGGGGATGACACCCTCCAGGTGGGGATCTGGCGGCATCGCTGGTAAAACTCCAGGAAGTATCAACTGGAGACACAACATCCCCAACATGTGACGGGCTTACGTCTGTATATAGACGTAACCAATAAAAAAAATGCAAAATAAAGGGAAGCAAAAATTGCTGTAAAAAAAGTTAGAAATAAGTAAAGCCTCAGAATTAAAAAAAATAAATAAAAAACAAGAACAATTCTTAGACGACTAACTTTCCTTTTCTTTCTTTTTATTTTTAAAGAAAATGTAAACGTTTATGAGAATATCAAATGACATTTTGGGTTTAATAGCCAAGAGCTTGCTGTTGGACGCAGAAACAAACAGTAAACACAATCTCTTGAAAGAAAAAGTACGAATATACTCAGCAGTGCTGCCCTAAACCATATGCAGAATCCTCGAGTCAGGGAAGAAGTTTAAACATCTTGGTTCAGATGGCAGCATAAACGCTATTGTCTCGATGCGACATCTATTGGTATTCACTCGTACTTTCTCACACTCCAACATTGAGAGCTCTACGTTACGATACTCGCGTGACTGTTTAGTGTAGACAGATAGACGCCAGAGCAAATATTTAAACTCGTTTCTCCACCTCCAGACTAATCTAATGTGGACCAAAGTTTCAGTTCTAACTCAGTTTTATATGTTTCTTATCGCTGTGCGGTCCGTTATTTTTAAATTTAAGTTTTAATTCCTGAGTTACTCATATGATATAATACCGTAGTCTGCATATAATAGAAATATTGCAAATGTAAATACGTCTTTTGCAAGAATTAAAGACATAATTAAAAAACGAACAGCACAGCGATATCAAGTGTGAGAAACTGAATTAGAACCGAACATTTGGTCCATATTGGTTTAGACTGGAAGTGGACAAACGCGATTAAGTGTTCTCTAGACTCCCTGGCTTCGTATATTCATGAAATTTTCAATGGCGGCAGTCACTTTCAATGGCGGCAATCATAGAGGTCACTTTTAGAGAGAGGTCATTGCAGTCTAATCATTGAAACGTACGGTAATTGTCCATATAAAATACAGTTAATTAATAATAATAATAAATGACATCTTAATTTCAAAATCATGTACTCTCAATTTTGATTCGCTAATATACAGTATACATTTAGTTCCAAATGTCCAGAGCTGGTATACGATTACTCCTAGAAAACCAGAGCCGGTATCGCATATCGGCTCATACCGTCTCACTTCTAATCACTGGTTATATTTCATTTCTGCAATATACCGATAGTTGTTTAAGTTCAGAATTTCGGGGGAACTGGGTTGCAATTAAAATAGTGGGGAAGAGGCAACTGTAAACTATTGTTTTTTTTCTTCCTAATTCTGACCCGCAGTGAAATATTCATGCCGAATTTCAGCTTTCGAGCCCAACAAGAAGTGCGTTTGCGATATCCGGGATTTGGGGGTTAACTGTTGGGACTTGGGAACATTTTAAACAATTTTCTCTCGCAATTCAAACCTACTCATGAATTTTCATGCAGAATTTCAGCTTTCTAGGGCAACGGGAAGTGTATTAAAACTAAACGTTATACGTTAGGGATTTTTTTATGTAGGTATGTTGCGTTTGTGTGTGTATAATCAATATAATGAAATTGAAAATGAAAAGAGTTTGTGATAAGTTAACGCAGAAACCACTGAACCGAGTTTAGTAATTTTTGGTATGAAGGTACTTCTTGGTCACTTAACAGTTTTAGGAATATCAACTTGATAATACAGTTAGTAGGAGTCGAAATAATGTACCATCTAATACAACGTTATCCATTGTTTATAAAGATGAAATTAATGAATTGTCACCATTTTTTAATTTAAAGAACAACGGAATAAATAAGCTGTTTAGATTTTTTTGAATTTAAATTTTGGTTGTTTTAAACCAAAAATAATGAATTAATTATTTAAATTTTAAATTCAAATTTCGATTGAGTTACTAACATTTGAAGAATATGTAATACATAAAAAAATGGATAACTAGTAACAGTAGTAGTACTAGTTGTAGTTCTAGCTGTAGTCGAAGTTGTCGTCGTCGTCGCAGTAGTAGTAATGGTAGTAGTATTTTATTATTAAAATTATTATTATTAGTTGTTATTTTTATTTTTGTCGTTGTTACTGTAATATACTACACAGCACAGGACATCCATGATATGTCCTAAAAAGGTACCGATACACCGAACTTACGTTCAAGTCCAACAATGGACATCCAAAGGACAGCCAATGGACATCCAAACTGGATATCCAAAACAGATCCATGATTAGACGTCCAACGGGCGACAAAAACTTGTCCTAGAACTATACTTCGCAGACTATCCATGTTTAGATGTCGAATGGACGCCGAAAAAAATATATAAGAAACTGGATATCCGAAAGGTTTTCGAAGTTTAGCCGAGTGGAAGTATACAAAATAGAACAGTATTGGCTTATTGGTTACAAACCCTCCAGAATTTAGTTTTCCAGGAGTCACATTCGTTCATACAATCATTTTCTAAACGACCAATTATCTTTCTTCCTATTTCAAGCTTCATACACAAAGAGGCAATATACTTATTCTTACATTTACACCCATAAGAAACATTTTTCCACACCTGCTAAATCAAATAATTATGATGCAACAGTATTACTAAAACTTTTCGTATTTTTCGTAAAGCAATAGAAAATTTCCGCTAAAGTGAATAGCTTCTTAAGACTGACATTCTAATTACTCTATGACTCTATAATTCTATTCTATTCTATAATAATGTAACTCCATTATTCTATTTTTTTATATCTCAATTATCAGTTCTTCTTTTCTTTAACTACTTTTTCAGTTTAGCTACAATATTATCATTAAGCTTGTTATTCCAAGCTCCTCACATTAATAATAACATTAAATCATGTTGCTACATCAAACAAACTAGAGCTGAAGGTTAATAAGCCATAACAAACTATCAAATTATCCTTTGTTTTTTTACTAAAAAGTCACACAACATCCAAACTAACCCATTTGGCATATCATGAAAACATTGCTAAGCGAACAAAATAGTGGACCCTAATACATAATCGTATCTAGCAGTTAATGGGTCCTCTCTTGGAGAAAATCATTGCAGTAGTGCCAAGATGGCAGGCACCATGTGAGAGTGAATCTAATGCCAGGAAATGATAAAGAAAAGCAGCGGCCTCATTCGTCTTTTGAGTAGTGAAAATGCAAGGATATCCGCTGCACAATGAACGTGGAGTATGCATATGTGACCCTGCATCAACTGTACAGATGGAGCAGGAACTTCTGTGTCATTATTAGTTTTGGAATGTACTCTCCACAAGAAGGTGAGAACGTAACCATCAGCGGATATGTTGACGCTTTTGTGAAGTAACCATTTTGGAGTATTACATGCCCATAGATGAATCAGCAGTTTGTAGATATTCTTACAGATCATCTCCATACTGGAATAAAGTCAAAACTACGTGGAATTCTGAATAAAGATGCTTTGCTACTGCAGAACCTTGCACGTCCTGATACGGCACGTACCAGTGTTTCAACAATCAAAGATCTGTCCTCTTCTGCCCTCCACATATGCACATTAACCATACTTAGAACTGATGAATTTTCACGCTTTTGGACCTTCCAAAGATACTCTGAGCTGCAAAGGTTTCAGTTTAGAACAAATGGTGCAGTAAGAGACGCGTGAGTGACCGGGCACCACGTCAAAATATTTCTTTCTCTAAGTATGCTGAAGCTACCCTTACCAATTGATGTAACAACTGTATTACATTACAGGTAAATTATGTAAAAAAATAATGTAATTGTGTCTCTATTGTGTTCAGTAAGTTACACTATTCAATTTCAGTTACCCTGGTATATTTCGGTAATTAGCTTATCGTGAATTCCTAAGGAAGTAAACTTTCTCTATGACAATGACAACTATGCTCAACGGCAAACCTAAAATCAAAATGCAGAAAGCTGAGAACATATCGTATAAAGATAAATTCTTATTTGAGGAACAATGTGCAAGACAGCCATCACTTTTTCTTTGCCTCTCAAATTGATCCGAAAACCACTTTTCAAACAACCCTGCCTCTCTCATTCTTCTCAGAAGTTCATTAACACGTTCAATATACAGGAATCCTTTCTTAAATCCGATACTGTGTGTTAGAATCTCTAACGATTCCTTAATTATATGAAATGGAACATTACACTTTGAACATGGACTAGCAATATTTGAATAATACTCTAGTGATGGGTGAGCAGAAACTAATGCCACTTGTTTATGATTTACAATATCTACTAGTGTTTCCATATAACCATTAGCAAGTTGATACCTCTCATGTAATGACCACAAAAGAGCATTGGATGAATCATTGAAATGTCTTCTGAAGAAAGGACGTCCTTTAAGTAACACTTTAGAATCCAGTAAGTCTTTCAAGAAGTTTATATCGCGATAGTGTTGGGGAATGGTTAATGCACTGATAATTGCACCTGCATATATAGATGACGTAATGATATTAAAGTGCACCCAAAATAAATATAATGTTCTTGTTGAATTATCTCTAGGTTGGGACACTGAGACACCCGTAAGAACTGAATACATTTTCAAAGTAACCGATGTCCAAGATTTCTTTCTTCTGCCACACAATTGTAATATTTTAGTAGCTGCTACAGTAATGAGAAACATTCCAAAAATTGAAACCAATAAATGCCAGTGAAAAATTAGTAATAAACACTTCCATGGAGGAATCGCTTCAGCCTTAGGCACCAGTATTGACGAATGAGTGTTGGTGATACACTCAGAAAATTCAATGGCTCTGTTTCTTTGATAGCTGATAAGTATGGGACTATATCCCATGACAACATCTTTGCTTACAAGATCTCCTACCACACCAGTCCAACTACCGTTCGATAATTTTCGCCCAAAACTAGTCTTTTTATGAACTATCGTGTATTCTGGAGTGTAGTTCAAATGTGTACTCAACTCATCGAAAAGTTTCGCACCATATCCACCTTTCACATACGTCCCATTAATTTTCTGAAAGGTAAAGAATGGTTGATTAACAATGCAATGAGCGGTAACACGTATTGCTTGACCGTGTAAGGTCGATAATTTAGTAGAAGAATAGGCATGGTTTAGTAGCCAATAAGCTTCATGGAGTGTGCCAAACGTTACAGTCTGTGAGAAATAAGAATGCAGAAATGGATCATATGATATTACAGCGAGTTCGATGTCTTGGTACCTCATTTCACGCTTTCTTGCTCCTGCAATATATAACACAGCAAGTCTAGGATATTCTTGCGCGAACTTGGTTGGTATAATTAAACTAATATCGTTTTCATTAGGCTCAGTTGACAATGGAAAGTAAATCACAACGATGCGCATTCTTCTGTTCAACCGAAACACGCCATTTTCTTCCATATATGTATGTAGTGACTCCCAAGTTTGTAGGCAAATTATTAGAACATAATTATCACCGAGGTAGGGTGTAGTAATTACATTATCATGTCGAGAGATATCGAAACTTAATACGGGAATAAAGTCGGTGGCTATTATTATTTGGAAATAGGAAACAATATCTCTTGTTTGACTATCTGCTGTAAAAAGAACTATAATATCTTCAGCATCTGGAAATGCGTTACGACATAAATGTGTAAAGGCGTCCAACATTTTGTTAGTGATATCATAGTCATGTGTTACATTAAATTTGCTTTCCCACGATGAAGAATGTCTAACAAGGGACATCATTATAGAACACACATGTATGGATATACAGCAAAGTTTTAACATGGAGAAATGATGTCCAATCTGACATCCGCTGATCATGACTTGTTTCTTCTCACACAGGGTGCTTAAAACCTGAAATTTAACAAAAGACAAATATGAATAGAAGACAATGCGATTTGGATCAAGGTTAATGCTTACTGTACTTGTAAATGTTTCGAATAACAATACAAATAGGGAGAGAATGTTCAGTTGAATGTGATATATAGTTTGCGTATAGCTATGGGAAATATTTCGTTTTGTAAAGATCTATGGTGCGTTTTACTAAGCTTTGTTAAGAATTTAACGAATCTATCGTTAACTAACGTAATGTATTTTAAAGCTGTTAAACTTTGTTAAGAATTTAACGAATCGTTCGTTAACTAACGTAATATATTTTAAAGCTGTTAATATTACTTAACGACTCGTTAAAGTATAACCACAATATTGTTGAATCTCACCATAATGTTGTTGATCAAGGAACAAGTTGTTTGGAGTGGTGAACTATAAGGTGATATTTCACACTGACTACTGAGATTCTATTTCACATCGACTACTGAGATTATGTACTATCTATCGCACTGGTCACTGACTACAATTATCCAGTTGAAGTTATGGAGGAAGAAATAGTAATCAATCTTCCAACACCACAAACCAGTACATCTAATGATACTTGTGAACTCCAAAACCATCCTCCAGTACCTCCTGTGGCGGTACATAAGAAAGTAATCAACAATGTCTCAAAACGATTCATTGAACTCATTTCTACCAATTCCTACTTCACTAATAGCAAAAGCATGGGAAATAAAGGCGTAATTTAGGAGAGCAGGGGGAACAATTGTCCTCTTGAGTTTGAGAATATAACGAACTGAAACGTAAAAAAAAAAAATGTTTAAAAAGACAAATTAACCCAATACAAAAGAGACTGAAAAGTTGGATTTTTCAATTTCGATTTTTTTTGTAGGAGTTCGGAACTAAATTTATTACTAAAACGACTACGTGCTACGCAATATAGGTTGGTGATTTTTAATTGCCTGTTATAGTAATTAATTTGGGGCAGACCTCATACAAAAATTCAAAAATGAAGAAAAGATTTTAACAAGTATTTTTATTTTTACTTACAGTGCGTTTTTAAGTCGGGCGTTTTTCTTCGTTCTCTGTAAAGAAGTAGGGATGGTATTTAGACGATACGATACGAAACTGAAATCAGTCTCGTTCTCGTCTCGAATTTTTTTAGGACAGTCTTGTCTTGGTCTCGGTCTCGATTGTGAACCCGTCTCGTCTCGAGAGTCTCGAAAGACGATAGACTTTTAAAAGTTGCCGTCCTTTGGCTTATTTGAAATGGGTATGCAGGCTTTCGGATCTCAGTACAAGAACTAGAATATTAATATGACATTAACATAATTTGTTATATATAATTTGGGGTTTAGATTAAAAATAATATTCTGAACTAGGGATAAAAACAGTACAACTCTATAAAGTAACGTATAGCTCTAGTTAGGATATATAGAATACCAATAAGCGAGACACATAAAAATATTTATGTTATGGGAACGGATCCATATTATACCACAAATTGTGAAACTGGTATACGTATCATTTAAGTTTTCTTATTTCTAAATTATATTTAAATTGACTGAATAACTGTTACGTTAGAAATAAAAAATAAATAAATTTCGGTCGAATTTTTTTTACCAGATTTATAGAAATAAATGAACGTGCAACGTTAAAGATTTTTAAAAACATTCCTGGGAAAAGCTAGGCAACTATAGCTACCTACGAATTTTCAGTAATTTGGCTAATAAAAGGCATCCGTCATATAGTTTTCAGTAATGTTGAAAAAAAGGCTAAAGGAGATTTTAACATGTATTCTTTAGTGAAAAATCTAGTGTCGTACTGATAGCTCTAAATTTCCAGTTAAAGGAAAATAAAATAGAGTGTTAGAATTAAGTTGGCTGAATCCCGAAGATATAAATAAAGTTTATTATTACACATGTGCCACATTTTAATCATTTATGTAATTGTTATTTGAGTTCGGAATTCCCATTCACTCAAAATTTTTCCATTTCTACCAAACAAAGAACTGACAAAATGGTGGCAGGAAACTCTTGATCAACACTGCATGCACAGCTACGATAAGAAATAGTTTTCTCATTCTGCGCAGGTGCAGAACTGAAAACAAAAATATTCAGATAATCATGGGAAAAGTCTCTGAGTTTTCCTCCATTACAGTGAAACAACATGATATACTAAAAATTCTGCGATACCTCCCTGAAAATTCCCAGCAACGTTAACAAAATTTTTAAGTGTACAGTACGTGACAAAAGTTTTACTTATTTTGAACTTTTGTACAAGGAAATAATAAAATACAAAGAAACTGAAAATAGTATTTACCGATCTCCGCAGGTACACGAATCAATTAGTTTACAATACTGCTCTTGTCTGAGTGGTTAAAAGAACCAATTCATAAGTACGGATTACAGCTGCACGTCCATACATTAAAGTATAAAGAAAGGAGTGGTGTTCCCAGTAGGCGCTACTTTCAAATAACGTATTGCGAATCATAAACTGAAATAAGCACATTGGTATTTCAAATAAGCCGTGTTATCAGATTAAAATGCCATTCCAACAATCCTAGCAAAGCATATATTAATAGGTAAAACATTTGCTGTGTCTAACGCATTAGTATGCACGTACAATCTTAGATCCCCTCTACGTCTGTCTGTCGACAACTTTCAAATAAGTAACTACCAGGGCTGCGAAGATAGTTGAGGTGCCGTCGAGGTGTCCCGCGACTGAGCTCCGACTTACTTGTTTCCGTATACAGTAGAGGCTCTTTTATCCGGCAATCCATAAACCGGAACGCTCTATCCGACATCGGTCGAGCCACTTGCATTCGGCTTTTTTCTGGTTGTGCTCGGGCGCTCACTGACCTTGTCCGTAACGTCGCACCACTGCGCTTGACTGTAAATGCCATTTTCTTTGTCATCTGCTGTTCACCTGTGTCGCACGCTTTATACAGTGATGTTTACGACCCTCGTAACCATGTTTCCGTTCACTTAGTGTTTGTCGTGATTGTCAGCGTTCACTTAAGTTTAGCGTTTCCTGCTTTGTGGTCGTTAGAACTATAGACGTTCGATTATCCGGCAAAATTGGTTATCCAGCATGGCCACGATCTCGACCGTGCCGTATAAAAGAGCGTCTACTGTATATCGTCTCCATCTTTTGTAAAGTTAGTATTGCAAAAATCTTTTCATTTTTTAACAATATAATAAATAAATGGTGTAAGAAAAGACCCATATTAGAGTTTAGACAGTTTGACTTCCTGACGAATGCTTTACAGTCTTTACAGTATCAGCATATCAGAAGCTGATATAAATGGGAGAGTGTCAACAGAAGTAAAAGACCGATAAGGGAGAAAGCATGGGGATGAAAATTAGCAAAAGAAAATAAATGTCTGTATTTATCCGTCCCCGAATAACTTTTGTATTACTACTGAAAGACAGCAGAAAATAGTTTGGCATGGATAACTTGACTACTTATATGACTTATAGTAATATTTTAAAACTACAGTATAATAAAATTTATCAGAATGAAACTGTCACAAGACTTCTTCTAGTATGAAACAACATAAAAAAGCATTAAATTAATACTATCGACATTCATGAAAATAAAGCTTATAGTCTCGATCAAGACGAGAGTCTCGAGAGGCAAGTCTCGGTCTCGTCTCGAGTGGTAAGTCTCGGTCTTGGTTTCGTCTCGAGTAAGTTTCGATGTATAAAGTCTCGGTCTCGTCTCGATTCCTGGACCTTAGTCTCGGTCTCGGTATTTGTCTCGAATTCGAGACGAGACCGAGACGAGACCAAGATTAGTCTCGGTCTCGGTACCATGCCTATAAAAGAAGTTTATATCTTTATACTGTTTTCTCTTCATATGAGTACCGCTCAAGAATAATTGTGCATTACGTTTGCATAGAGTTACAATTGGATCACCGAGAAACCCTATGGCGCGCCTATTCAACACTGACTAGACTTATCATAACTGTGATTCTAAAAGGGTCATATCTTTGACCTTGAAAAAACAACCAGTGCAAATAGACGTCATTTACCTGAAGTTTTCCTTTCTTTTCCTAAGCGTGTCAGAAACATACAATGAAACGAAAGTTTAAAAATTAATCTTGAACGTAAGATGTAGTGTAGCATTAGCGTTTTCCATTCTTAATCACCATGCCTGGGTTCGATTCCAAGTTAAACTGGAATATTTTTTCGTAAGCTATTTGCCAGTAACAGAAAACACAAATGGAGAGATTGAAGAAATGCGGGATGCTAAATCACTGGACAGTTAAAAGATAAAACCAATGTGTATGTGAATGAATGTAGAAATAATCACATGTAATCTATTCTATCTGTATTCTTTCCCTCTCTTTTTACTTCATTGTTTCTTCTTTTCGAGTTTGTGTAACTTCTTCTGTTTTTCTATTTCTAACTTTTCTTCTGTGTGTATATGCGTGTGTGTGCTTTCTATCTCCAACGATTTTAATAAAACATAGGTATTAGTAAGTGCCTTAAGTATCATAACTTTATATTTCAGCAGATAAAATAAATACTGACATATTCGGAATATAATAAATTCGGGAAATTGTTAGACATTAATCGGACCATTATATATTTTGCAAGATATTATATTTTCTATCTTTTATTTACCTTATATAACTTCATTTACATACTCGAAACAATAACAAAATTATATGTTGTGTCTTGTGTGCGTTTGGAATGTGCAAGGTGTGAGTTTAGCGGTGTTCATCGCTTTAATATTGTGAGTTTTTTCCCTATTAAGTTCTGATACTATTTCAACTTCAAATTTCGCGGAATAATTTTCAGGGTGGAGTAAACGACCTATTAAGCTTCACTTTGTTTACTTTCATATTCACTTTAATTAATAATCTGAAAAAGTAGGTGTTTTCAACTGGATCTTCTTGTTAGATTACAGTGAACTTGGAATTACTACGTTCAATGAAACCACTCCCTCCAGGAATTTTGTCCGAGGCCGTACGGTCACGAAGCATATATGCAAGTACTGACTCTTATACTAAGTGTATCCCAGAACCGTCGTGTGACAGTGGAACTTACGGAATTTTAATATGATGATCAGTCTCTCACTTTTGGATGGGAGTTTGAAAAATAATTATTGAGTTCGGAAACCATCAGTATTCACATTTGAAATGATCGCGCAAAATACTATAAGAGTCAATGTTATCAGTTTTCAATTTCAACGAATATATTATTTTTTTTAATTTTAGCCCCTTATTTCCTATATATTTAGCTTTTCTTCGTCAAATTTCTACTTGTTATCTTCATCCTTTATTCGTTTCTCTCTCTAAGTAATCTTGCTTCTCCACCTCTTGATTTTACTGACATCCATCACTCTCAGTTTCTGTGTTTAAATTCCTGGATGTATAATCTTTTAGCATGCTATTTCATCCCATTTTATGTCATTTAATTTATGAGAATTCATGCATATTTGAAAAAAAGTATGTGAGAACGTTATTTTCTGATTTTTGTAGCGCGGGAGAGGCTGGAGGAAAGGAAAAAGACGGGCCTCTTTACCAGACACAATTATGGGATAAGAAGGTGTCATTTGTGGCCTAACTAGACGGCGTTCGGATTCGTAATATTTTGGAAGCGAAGTGTACAATGACAGAGTACACGACTATAACAAATGAGTTATAGGTTTGGTGTCTCTTTTAATATCAGTAGCTACAATTACATCAGGTTGGCTGAATACGGACCTTTCCTATTGGCTACGTATACCCAGTAATAAAATCAATGAGAAGGATCAATAACTGGAATCTCTTTTGAACCAATATTTTACCTTCAAAACCACGCTGCTTAGCCAACAATTATTGTTAACATATTTCCACATTTATAAAGAAAACGCACAAATGGTTATATTTTTCTTAACGAAATGACCAATAATGAAATTTCTTGTAAGACATAGCTATCTCAACTAATCCTACACACTACAAAATCAATAATATATCTTTATTTAAACCAACCAAATCTTATCTCTGATCTTACGAGAACGAACATGCATTCTATACTAAATCCCATATTTACTATGCATCATCCAACAAATCATTAGATTAATTTATGTCCATTGAAATTCAACGCAATATTCCATTTGTTGACATTGTTGAGCGCCCTATGTTCAAAAACTATCAATATTCTCAAACTTGACTTTTGGTTATGCATACGCAATATTTATTTATCTGTTAAACAAAACTTACTTTCAAACATTTTCAAATTAGTTTAATTATCTTCAATTTATATTGATAAATATTCCATTGTACGAACGTTACTCAACAAATCCAACTAGAAGCAGCAAGCAATGATGTTCATTTTTTATATGCTCCAAAATCACAATCTAACAAAATTTCAAGCATTCCTTTTCTTCTTTTAAAAGTATAGTTTACTGTTTTATGAATCTTTTGACCCATATATTTGAACTAAGTAAGTACAAACCTTAATTCTCATACTTATGTGTTATCCAACATTATGCATCATGTCAAATTAGTTATCTCCCTGTATGTTCTGCACAGTAACTCTCATTAATTAATATATTCAGAAATAATATATTTTATTACAAGCTACACATTACGTTGGGCTGTATACAAATAAATGTGGAATTCAGCGACCAGACTTTTCGGATTATCTCAATGTCCAGGAAACAGCTTCACTACATTAATTATCTTTGTGTTCAATGTTCCCGTGTACTTTCTTTTCTGACGCAGTGAAGTTGAGACATGTCTATAGTAATCGTTACAGAAACAGAAACAATAGCCATTTTTGTTCTTATCTTACGGACTTCCAGCTGCGAGAGGCCTCCCCATATCAAATTTCTCCAAGTGAGCGAAACGCATTAAATTAATCACACGTACGTGTAATTAAATGTTGTATTTCGATAGTTTTGTCCACAAATTGTACTTAACTTTCACACATTTCTTCTTACTCGTATATTAGTGGAAATAACACGATACTTTGAGATGCAGTTCAAGCAGCGGATAAGACAACGAAAAAGCATTTGGCGACATCGGTCAACGTGCTAACATTTGTACCTGAGAGCTAGAAGCGCATATGTCCAATGTTTACCAAACAGTGGTAAAATCAGTTTTCTACAGCATTCCGAAAACATAAATGCTTTCTCAATTCTTATTTAAAACATGTTCATAATATCAATAAGTAAATCTATTAAGTACTTTGTCCATTTAGTTTCTATATGAAAGAAAGTAGGTATTTTTTCGTATTTTTTGGAAAACAACTATCCGAACGCCCAGCGAAACGTGTGTTTATCATAGAAAGCGATACAGTACTGCCATTTACCTCGTGAAACACACCGTCAGCAATCTCAGTACTCAGCAGACAGCGTGAAACAACAGAATGTGACGGTCTGAGGAAGTTACGGACTTTCAATGTGGTCAAGGATTGGGTGCTACTTGTAAAAGAAGCCTGTGCGCGAGTTTTGCACCCCTTGAACATTCTTATTTCTATTGATTGCGATATTATAATGAAGTGAAAACGTGAAAGGACGTGTACAATAAAAACATTCAGGACTACCTTCCATGACCTGCAGAAACCGACGAGCGTTAAAGAAACTCTTACAATGTAATCGTCAATCATCCATCACCAACATCACACAGGAACTAGAAATATCATTAGCATCTACTCCAAGTACCATGGATGTTCGGCGCAAGGTGCGGAAACTTGGTTTCCATGGCCGAGACTTATGGGTTTCCATGGCCGAGACTTATGGGTTTCCATACCCATAAGCCACATATAATACAGGCAAATGCCAAACACTGCCTCACATTATGTTAGAAACGTCCAAACTGGACCACCATAGAACAGTGTAAAACCGTTGAGTGGATTGATGAATCACGAAAACCAATGTGGTGATTCGATGATAGGGTGTGGGTATGGCGATTACCTGGGAACGAATCTACTAGCCTGGAGAGTACCGAATGTCAATTTCGGTGGTGGTGAGGTTACAGTGCGGTGATGTTTCCCTGGAGAGGGCTTGGCTTCGTGCTAAACCACACATTGATACCACTTCTTATTTCGGCGCTCAGCGAGGAATGGGCTTCCATTCTCCAAGAAACCTTCCGACGACTGATTAAAAGTGTGCCTACGAGAGTGCAGCTTATCATCAAGGTTAAGGGTGGGCCAACACCATATTAACTGCCATTGTTCCCGACAGAGG
>JAGDQP010043456.1:0-11009 GCA_022664845.1 Lepisma saccharinum | reverse complement strand
TAACTTTGGACTTCGGGCCGTCACGATTCGCCTTTAGATGTTAAAATTCACACCATGCCCCTGCCGGGACTTGAACCGCGGACCTTCGAGCCGATGACGTACCGCCGCGGACCGGTCGGCGTACTGTACATTTTCCCACTTGCTTTGAGACAGCAGCTGGAACACTAACTCATACATGCTTTCCTGAAGTTAAGACCCGAGGTGCACATTCACCTGTATCTGTAATTCATTAACAGAAAAAAATTGAAGCAATGCGAATTAGGACACAGGCGTAATGTGAAACCTTAACCTTCTGATTTACTTTAAATACGAGGGTTGAAGCATAAGTCATGGCAACTTTTCTTTTTACGAAACTGGTAACAAAGTAAAAAAAAAAAATTTGAAATATGCAAATGGAAGGTGAGGACATATGTAAACGTTACATGTGGGGAGTTGGAGAAATATACATATCCCATCAGGATATAGCACACGACAAAATGAGTACAAAAATTGCTTCGTTTCATACGTGTTTTATCTCGATGTACAACACTACAATCCACATCGTTGGCAGTGTGTGGTTGATTCTTTGGGAGACTACTTCGAATGATTATAGCTGCAACTGGTGTGTGTTTCTAGGCTCTATGCTTACGTGTACTTGTCATGGTTGGTAATGTTGTACATCGAGATAAAACACGTATGAAACGAAGCAATTTTTGTACTCATTTTGTCGTGTGCTATATCCTGCTGGGGATATGTATATTTCTCCAACTCCCCACATGTAACGTTTACATATGTCCTCACCTTCCATTTGCATATTTCAGAATTTTTTGCTTTGTTACCAGTTTCGTAAAAAAATAGTTGCCATGACTTATGCCCCAACCCTCGAATTATGTTATGTCTAAGTTCAAAAGAATGTATAGAAAAAAAATAACATAACTTGGAAGTGTGTGGTCTTCGCGCTCTTGTTCCTATAAAGTCCCTTTTCTTTTAAACAAGACACATGCGAAAACTACGTTCTCATCGGGAAACGTTGTTATTTGTTGATGGTACACGAATGTGCCAAGCAGTTCTCAACTTACACTTACCTGAGGTTATTACTTAACGCATAACATGACCTAGAACGAACCCAAGAAGTTAAGTTGTTACATACATTTTACAGATTTTGCTTTTCAGCTAGAGCAAGCCTTTTTTTTTTTTAATGTTAAAGTAAAATAATTTACAACATTTATGTTTCTAAAATGCACTACAGAGTCAACGAAAGCCGTCGTTGAATCAGGATGTCTCAAAGTTGAGAAGATCTGACGACTTTCTGTATTTTTTAAAAAAAATGATTTAATGACATGTGTTCTTTTTTATGTACAGTTTTATTACAACTTTGTGAACAAAACTTGTTTTCTTTGCCTCTACTTGCATTGTACTGCATCTCTTATGGATTGCTTGCATGTCGCGTTGTGAATGGAATTTTCCATATTTCTAGCATTATAATTACTTTAAGAGAGATTGGAAGAAATTGCAAATTTTATGTATTTTGTTAAATAACTCCAAAACAAAATGCAATGCTCTGAAAAAATCCATGTAAGTTCTAATTATATCTGTCCACTTGGAAATATTTACAGAAAGAAGAAGACTTCCTTTCTTTTTACACTTAGAAATACTTGTGAGTACAGAATGAAAATATATATCAGGAATTATTTTCTGATCTAATATACATATTCTTGTTTTAGTGAGTGACACTTGTTCGAGAGAGGAAGCAGAAGACAGGAGTGGTAAAAATATAGTGGACGTCCTCGAAAATAAACAAGACTTGAAAGCTGAAGTTGTGCTACGTGCTTGTGTGCCTGACGAAGAAGAAAAGATTCAGGTATGTCAATTCAGTATTGAAGACCTATTAACTAAGTAGAGATAAAATAGTTCACTAAAGCTACGTACGATTTTGTTTGAATTAACATAGTTAAATAAGAGAATTCCTTTCTGACTTCGCGAGTACTACAAGCCTTTTAGTGTCCTGTACAGTCACGAAAGAGTATATTCCCAGAGCGATGAATTTATTTTTTGTTTTACTACATTTATGTGCAAGATAGGCTGCTATTGTCTAGGTCTATAACATGTCATTCCTCAACATATGACTGGTTTAGACAATAGCTGCCTGGATGTTCCATAAATTAAGTGAACAAAAATTAAATTCCGCGCCCTTGGTTAGTGTAGTAATTCTTTCGTTAGTGTACATGTCAATATGTGAGTAATGCCTAAGGTTCTGTCAAAATGGAATGAAGGAGCCACGTTGTGCCTTTTTATTCTGTGTTGTACCTGATTTTTATTTCATCTGCTATAGTTAATTGACTTGTTATTAACGTCCTAACGAGCTCATCAGTTCCTAAGAACGGGACCAACAGTTTTTATTAAAGTGGGTCCATTCAATGGACCGCCCACTCCACAAAACCTTTAAGAAAGGTTTATCTGATTACTGTATTCTGGGTAAAGTTAATGTGAGTGTATGTTTTTGTGTACAGTTGAAGAATTTTTCGCAGAGTAGGTATGAATGCATGAAGGGGTTAAATGGAAGGCATCGATCCTGGTCTATATTCGATTTACCATCCCGGTATTCACCTGGTGAGACTGAGAATGATTTGTTCGAACACTTTTGCTCGAAACTTTTTCGAGCCCTCGAAAGTCCTGTAATTTTCCCTTCCCCTCCATTTATCTTGGTAAAGGACGTAGTACACAATGTTGCCAACTGTGATATTATTATTCTGATCATAGTATAATTTCAACTCTATAGCTTTGATACAACAGATAATTAATTAAGTACTAACAAACTATTATCGTGATTCCATAGGTACTTTAACGCCAACATTTCTGGGAGCTCCAAGGGACGCTGACTACGTTTCTTAGCATAAAATTGTTAAAATTTGTAATCCAAGACCGCGGCAGCGCGAAACATCATCATTGTAAAAAAATATTCTGATGAGGAGAGGGGTGGGGAGTTCATTACCAAGACCAAAAATATACAATTTTGAAATCCAAGATGGCGGCAGCGCGAAATGTCACAATTGTTAAATATCATCAGAATTTCGTGAAATTGTATATGTGGGGTCTTGAAGGAGCCCTGAGTCCATTACCGAGGGCAAAAATATACAATTTTGAAATCCAAGATGGCGGCAGCGCGAAATGTCACACTTGTTAAAAATCATCAGAATTTCGTGAAATTTTATATGTGGGGGCGTGAAGGAGCCCTGAGTTCATTTCCGAGGCCAGAAATATAAAATTTTGAAATCCAAGATGGCGACAGTGCGAAATATCATAATTGCTAAAGTCATCAGTTTTTGGTTAAATTTCATATGTGGGACTTTGAAGCGGTGCTGAATTCAATTCCGAAACTAAAATTGTTGAATTTCGCGAAATGTCAAAATTGTTAAAAATCAGATATTCGTTCGATTCCGTTGTCAATGAGAAACCGAAAATAGCGGCAGTTTTGAATGTGATAAAATGTTCAAAATTATCAGATTTCTGTTAAATTCCATATGTGGGTGTTCCGAAGAACGCTGATTACGAATCCGAGCCTAAAAATGTTAAATTTTTAAATCCAATATGGCGGCAGCGCAAAATATGATAATTGTTAAAATATTTTGATTTTTCCTGAAATTTTACATCCAGGTCTTTCAAGAGGCTCTGGGTTCGACTTCTGTTTCAAAAATGTTGAAATTTGAAATCCAAGAGGGCGGCAACCCGAAAAGTAATAAAATCTTAAAAATTATCAGATTTTGTAAAATTTCATAAGTGGGTGTTCCGAAGGACGCTGATTACGAATCCGAGCCCAAACATATTGAAATTTCAAATCGAAGATGGAGTAAGCGTGAAATATTTTGATTGTTAAAAAAACATTTGATTTTCGTGAAATTTTATATCCGGGGCTTTCAAGGGGCCGTGAGTTTGATCCCGATGCTAAAGTGTATAAATTAAAAAATGAAGATGGTGGCAGCGCAAAATATTGTAATTGTTAAAAATAATTTAATTTTGTAGAATTTTTCCCGGGATTTCTGAGATTTCTGGGTTGGATTCCTAGACTAAAGTATTGAAATTAGAAATTCACTTCAGTAGAACACAGACGGGTTTTGAATGTTAATTTTTGTTCTAATTCGTTGATTAACAATTATTGGTTAGAAAGTACGTTTAATTTGAATCATATTTCAACAAATGTTTGATACCCCAGTAGCACATGCAGGTTGGTCGGTTATGGGACCCATATCGTTCCACATCGTAAATGCGGACGAGAGAGGGCCCCCACTTGAGACCACGTAGATCGATGTGGGATCGACATCGATTATCGGTATCACTAATTTACCTATTTTCTAAAACTATATATTGCAAAGAATAAATCGATTTTTACAAACCTTTTTGTTCATAATGAATAAATTAAAAATATAGCATTCGTCATGGCATTATATCGATCCATGTCGTTAACCGATATCTATATTGATCAATGTTGGTCCATATGGACAAACCGATGTTTATTCATGCAATGGTATATCCCTCTGATGATGAAGTATAAAACTTCATGCTGTTGTCAACACGCGGCCAGCTTTGTTTGGTGACAAAGGAGTTGTTCACAATTTAAGCAGTTAAAGTGCAGAAATAATATGTCCTTCCACGAGAAGGACCCCAAAAAATTAAAGTGTTAAAGTTGATTATGTTTTTTCCAAGGATTCTTTGATCACTGTAAGTAAATAGACAAACCAACAAGATTTATAGTAATATTAAGCTGGTTATCGTACTCCGTCAGAACCGGGAGAAATTTTACACTTTTGTTTCGTTTGTACGGTGGAAAGTAGCGTATTTTCTCAAGCCCATGTGGTTGTTGAGATATTCTGATAAACTCTCCTATAGTTTTGTTGAGATATGTTGACAATTGTGGATTTGCGATAATTTGACCAACCCTCGTATATATGGATCAAATGTTTTGTTTCGGACGTACTGTATATTCTTCATCTTGTCAAATTACTAAGTTGTGCGAAGTTTTGTTGAGATATGTTGAAAATTGTTTATTTGCGATATTTTGACCAACCCTCGTATATATGAGTCAAATTTTATTTCGGACGTACTCTGTGTTCTTCGTCTTGTCAAATTACTAAGTTGTGCGAAGTTTCGTTGAGATATGTTGAAAATTGTGAATTTACCTTATTTTGACCAATTCTCGTATATATGGTTCAAAATCGTGGTTTCGTATATAGTCTATTCCAGTTCAGAGGTTTTTGTTAGATAACCCATTATTATTATTATGTTAGTTTGCAACATTGACCCTCCTTTAACCAGTTACAGGAAGATAAAGACAAAAATGTAATCTGATGACTTAATTCGAGCAGGCACTCCGCTCGAACAGTTCGAGCGCTCGAAACTATTCACGCTCGAAGTTGCTCGAAGTGGATTTTTGTCAGTTCTCCCACGTTTCGAGCGTGACTGCTTCGGGCTTCGAATTTCGAGCGCTCGAAATCCGCTCGTTGCACAGCTCTAGTTTCAACCCTGCCTATAAACTTTATTTTGATGATGATAGTTTTTGTTCTCTGTTAAGTTAGATTTACGTGTTCTTTTAAGAGTTTATATAACTTCCTTCTCTGTTCTTTCTTTTCTTTTGTTTCTTTAAACATTTCTCTAATGACAAATGCTCGCCACTTATTTGTATTCATGTGCATACTATATATGTGAGCACTTGTATATGTTCAACCTTTATTATTATATATTTTTTTATATATAAACACATGTGTTGCAAGCATAATTGTGCAAAACTTAACAGTGTTTTTTGCATATGTAGTTTAATTTAAAGGGATTTCAATCATAGCCAGTAGTTACTAGAGGAAATGGCTATTTAGTGGGAATTTTGTGAGTTCCACGTTTAAGTTTTATTTTTGTATCTTTGTCAGTATGGGGTTTATATTAAACAGGTACTGCTTGAGTTGTATTTATTTTTTTCCTACTGTCGCATTTTATAATTGCAGGTAATGGATACCTGTAATAACTATTTAATTTTTATAACATTTTATCCATTAGGACTTTCTGATTTACTTGAAAATAATAATAATAATAATAATAATGTTGAAAACTCGGAAGAGAAGTTATATCATTCGGGCATTGGAAACTTTTGGCCACACTTTTACCATTGTCTGTTGTCACAGTAGAAAGGTTTGTCTTTAGCTTCATGTATTATGCACTATAAAAAATAACAATTATGTTATATTTTCAGAGCACATAAAAACAATTGAACGTGCCATTTGAAGAAGGGAAACATTCCTATTTTCGCCGTAGCGGAGTTTGATAGCCAATGTGTACACAATCGAAAGATGCATGCGTTGCAAGAAAGAAGACGAAACACAAGTCCTTACGACAGTCATAAAAATATCAGTCCTTGAAACCAATTATTGTGCCAGTAGGATATTTTTCTTGATGTTTTTGATATCTGTTCGCATGAAATGTTTCCCTTCTTCAAATGACACGTTCAATTCTTGCAGTTGAAGTTATTTATTTATTAGAAATCGACTCTGTAATTTTGTTTCACAGAATATTTTGAAGGACTGGAGTGACAACCATCATGTAGACGTAATCTTAACTGTTGGAGGGACAGGTTTTTCACCACGGGATGTCACACCGGAGGCTACGAGGAAAGTTATTCAGAGAGAGGCCCAAAGCATTTCGTTTGCAATGTTAAAATATAGTTTGGATATTACTCCGTTAGCAATGTTATCGAGGTAAGTTAGGAGTAGCAGTATTAATTTAATTGAATGAATGAAAATATAATGAAGTGTAAGGATACCTGTACAGGTATCCATACCTATGTAGACAGTAAGAAACAGTGAGCAAAGCTTTAACAAGAGAAAAATGTGCGAAGTAGTTTGCAGTGTGTAGTCAAGAAGTATGCATATCACTTTTAGGTTAAGTAGGTATTTTTTTTTCATGCTATCTCTCGTAATGTAAAATCCTAGTAGGGTGAACTGGGGCTATTATGAAACAATGTTAAAATGTATTGGTAATGTAAAACGATAAATTAAGTGCCTTTTGCGTTAAACACAGAGGAGGGGAAATATATTCTAGAAGGAAGTCTGTTCCGTTACTTGTAAGTGGCTGTATTTTCCATGAAGAAGTAAGTTACCATTTGTGTCGAGAAAAAAAAAAGTCAAACAAGTGAAATTTCAACTGAGAAACTCCCGTAGAAGATTTTTATTGCTGTTCCGAAATTGAAGATGACATCGCAAAAAAATATTTCAGAGTGTTAAGAAAATCAAGCCCAAGAAATGAACAGAAGTCATGAAAAAGTCGAGAAATTGGCCATGTGGTCAAGAGTTGCTCCTATGATGAACAGACGAATTAATTTTTTTTTTTTAAATATTTACATTTTTCCTCTAAATTTTTACTCTCAATGGAGTACTTTGATCGAAAAGTTTGCTTACATGAAGTTCATAATGATTCAGCTAATTCATTACTGGGCTTGGGAGGTTTCTGGACAGTTGGATGGTCCTGTAAAAAGCAAACTCAAAACAACAAATTTTCTTTCTTTAAGTTCAAAATAAAATTTGGATCTTATTCTTGAAAACACAGGAATCATTAATTGCTCGAAGATCTGTGTGTGGAACAGTTGGTCCAGTTTGTAATGTAATGAAAAAAGAAAAAAGAAAATAGCTTGAAATATTAAAAGCCATGATACAGGCAACGATAAATGCATCATTAAAAGCAAAGAAAGGAGTAGAAGACAAGAAACGACACCGGTAGTTGAAAAAAAAATGAAGCTATTGAAATACTTGATTCAGATTTTTTACGTTAAAAAGAAAGCCAAAAATGTGTTAAGTAAGTGAAACCTCATGTGTTTTTCAAATTAGGGTCAAACGAAGTAAGTGTGGAACGGACTAAGGATGATCAGGGGCCATAAAAATTTACTGAGATGTGATACAAATCTGAAACCATTGTTGGTAGTTGGGAAGCACCACAAAGGATATTCTTTACTAATATAAGCTCCATACAAGTAATAATTTTTAGATAATGCAATTTTCAGAAACGGAAAAAAAATAATTTGAAATCAAAATTGGACAACATTAACTTCAAATTCAATAGAGCAATGAGTTTAATCCCGAGAGAAATGGGAATTATCTCGTTTTGTAGCATAAAATTAAGGCTTTCTCATGAGCACAAGTCCAACATTATAGTGTATGTTGATTGTGACTTATATCCCTGAACATACTTACCCCTCTGTGTCACAGGTCTGGAAAAGTCTGATCCTGAATGCGGGAAAGTGTGATAATGCATTACAAGTGAAGAATACTCTTGATTGGATCACTTATTGTTTCCCTCTTTATGTACAAATTCACTAACACGTAGGAGACAGACCAAGGGTCTACATAATAAAGACTAACAAAGGTTTAAGGGGCCTATATACTGCGGAGACTTTGGACGTTGAATTCACTCAAGCGCAAAAATGTGTTCTAGGTCGTGAAGTGTAAAGAAGGTTCAATATTCAATTTTTTCACACTAATTTCATATGTAATAGGATGGAAGAGTAGGCCTGTAAGAAATGTTGACACTAAAGGTAGGTTGATAGCTAGTTATTGTAGCGGCGGAGGGAGATCAACAGATACTCCATTTACTGACGAACAAGAACTTGATGAAAACCTAAAATGTATAACCAAGTGGGGTTCTCGCTTAACCTCAAGCAAGATATTGAATGTATTTCACGAATATATACGAGGGTCATTTGAAAAGTTCTCGAATTGAAATACAAGACATGGGCATATCTCTGGGAAATCGTTTATCTTTCTACATAGTCTCTCTTTACACTAATACACTTGATTAAACGATGTTCTAAAACCTTTGTCATTACTACTACTCCATTGACGATTGGAAGCTCTTCGTCTGAAGAAACTTGAGGTCTGGCTAAGTATTATTTCAACTTCAAGAAGAGATGGAAGTCTGATGGAGTCAAATTTAGGGAATAAACTGGATGTGGCATCAAATCATAATCTGACGCGTTGATTTTTACCATTGCAGCGACACTTGTGTGGGTGCAAGCATTGTCGTGATGCAAGATGACGTTCTTCTTTGCTAAACCGAGCCTTTTTTTTCTGTTATTTTTACCTTTAGTTGGCCTAGAAGCTGCGCATGATATTTACCAGTATTGGTTTTACCTGGCGGAAGGTAGTCAATGAAGGTAGTCAATACCTTTTGCACACCCCCTTCCCCCCAAAAAATGCCATGTCTTTCCGGCAGATTTTACACACACGGCCGTCTTTGGAGGTGGAGGACCAGGATGTTTCCACGGCTTTCACTGCTGTTTCGTTTCTGAAGTGTAATTAAGTACCCATTTGTCATCCGTAGTTATGAATCGACGTAAACAATCCAAATTTATCAAATTTCCTCAGCAATTAATGAAAAAATATTGCAATGTGCTGCCATGATCACATTTCCCCATACCATGTTCACACTTACCTCGAATCCGGGATAAAAGTGATTGCGACACTTTGCATCACATAATATCCCTTTTCCAAAATACGAGTTATCATACTATCATACATGCCCATTAAAATTAAAACACAGTTCCTAGTTTTGGTAAACTTTCAATATTCTATCTATTCAACTTTTTTTTATAAGCACGTTAAAAAAAAAATTCTACTTACCTCGCCTGACTCTATTTAATAAGTCCTAATCACAAGTTTTCACTCTCATTTGTATTTCTCTTAACGAGTGTAAAGTTTTATAGAAATGTTAATTTAAAGTAAATAAGTAACGTGGCCATTTCTCGTCCAGGAGGAAGGCTAAAACGTAATAGATAAAGAAGTCCTACTTGTCTCGTCAAAGGATGGATTTAGTTTCAATTTAAACAGATCATTTGGTAGAATTTTTCATTAAAAAAAGGAAAATAAAACATTTATTATTAATTATTAAGTTCCAACTTTAACTAGATAAGGGTGACTTAAAATAAAGGTCATGAAAAAAGAAGAGGGTCAAGAAGAAATAAAGAATTTTGATTTTGGTATACATTCTGTATTTGTATGTCTATTGTCTCGTTCCAACTGGGAAATGAGTTTCTTTATACTAGGATTTAAGGGATGTGTCGTATGGCTAGGATGCAATAGAAATACATGAGAAATCTCTGGCAACAAAGTTTGGTCTGTTGCTCAAAATACATGTTAACTCTTGACTTACCAGTTAGGATGAACAACTATGAATCCTATATATAGCTAAGAATCCTGTGCTGCTGTGATATATTCGTAGCGACTAATTTGGTGTTCTTGACATGACAACTTAACTGCTCGACTGTTGTCTGATTCTCGACTAAATCTCAACTGCTCTTTTCACACTTTACTAGGCCATTTTATTAGAGTAAAATTTAGTAAGAGCACTCCACAGAATGTCATGTGACTTGCACTCTTGATTCCGGTGCAAGTAAACCCGGGAATAAAGGCCACTTTAGATGATACAATTTCTCGTACGATCCCTCGTATGCAGTCTCATCGGTTACATTCTTTGATCGTGTAAAGCGCAGATCATACGATTTTTCATGGCATCTCCGATGTGTTCTCTAAATAGAGACGGTTCTATTTTTTAGCGGATTTTTCGTACAATTTATGACAGCGCCCCTACTGGCAATATAGCGTGCTTTCCTATTCGGCTGTTTGTGTATGGATTACGAGACAAAGAGAACATATTAATGTTATCACTTGATGCAGAAATTAACATACATAATGGCATAATAAACTATTACAGGTATAAAGATATAAAACAAAGTTTTTAAGGGAAGTGTAAAAAGGTAAGTGCTACTGCAGTTCAGCTACTTCTGCCATAGAGGACTGGCAATACCTCATAACGCTACGTTTTGCATGCCTATAACCATAAAAGGTGAAAAATATATTTAAAACTATAATGACAAAGTTCTGATGTGATCTAATAGCTTCTGCTTCTTTTATATGTTGTGCAATGCAGTTAACGTGATTTTCATTGTTTTTCTTGTGCATAGAGTACCGAATCTGCTGCAGGCATGATATGTATGAAAGGAA
>JAGDQP010043455.1:0-16213 GCA_022664845.1 Lepisma saccharinum | reverse complement strand
AGAAAATGGAAAAAAAATACAGGTAGAATGGATGATCTTTTCTTCGGCAGTGTGTAAGAAGTTCAATTAAGTAGACGGAGTGGATTTTAATGAAGTAGTTTTCAAGTAATAAGGACTTAGAATTGAAGTGACATCAAAAGGTGCCGGCGGAAAGTACGTTAAGCAATGAGAAGTGACGTGTACAGCGATGTGGTTGAGTGTAAATAGTGAAGAAAAACTGGTAAAACACGTTTGTGGTCATAGCGCTTTGAGCTGTAACGTAAGGGCGAGGGAAAGAAGAAATGTTGCAAGTTTCAATATTGTAGTATTAATTTATGCCCGACGCCCAGTTGCAATATCTGCACTACAAGCCTTTACATTCCGACTGACAGAGGGTGATTTCCCCCTCAACTCCCCACTTAATTAGCACACTGGCATTAGGAGTTAAATGTAAAACGCATTGAATTTTATGAAAAAATTTCTAACCTGACTTCTGTACCAAAATGAGTGTCATGCATGCCACGAAGTGACACCATGTTCCTGTGAGATGATTAACTCAAATGCGTATTTAACAAAATAATAACAGTTGTGTAACATTTTTTAAATTGCTGATTGTCGGTAAGTGTTTACAGAGATTCCTGTTTGAATTATTTGCAAATGGATGAGTGGTATAGACAGTACATACGACAAATATGGCAACATAGCTGGTCGTCGAGAAGTGCACTGCAGCCCCAAAATTTCCATTTATTTCTCGTGTAGCCGGTCAGTTCAAACTAAATTGCGTTATGTTGCAAAATTATAACTTTGAATCAATTTCGGAGTTAACTTTGCTTCATTTACTTAAAAAAAAAAAAAAAAAAAAACGGGAACTGTGTCGCCAAACAACCATTCGACATGTTTAATTCGGATAATCACTATTCTTCATTATTTCACTTTCGAAAGCAAAATCTTTTGGTGCTGCGCAGCTACAACATTCCATTATTGTACTTTTGCACCTTAGACACTTCGTGCAATGTACACACGTTTCATGTGCTGCTTGCGGTCTTTTTCACCTTTTGCATTTCACTGTTTATAAGCAAAACTTGAGTAGGTTAGGTGGTAAGATTATACTTCCGGCAGAACACTTCATTTTTCTGTCGATAGGTTAGTTTTCTTTAGTAATAGCTAAACTTATTCATGACGTGAGGAACGGCATTTATTTACTATCGCCGGACCAGACCAAATGCTAAAAATGTATCTCCCGCTAATTTGCAACCGCAAGGGAGTCGGCATTGCGCTGCGATCGGTTTTTATATCGTCTTTCCTTAGAATGACCGAACCTTGCACTTTTAAGCGGGTAAGAAACCTTCGTTATTTACAGTAAATAGGCACTTTAGACAAGCAGCGCCGCGCCAGTTTTACATAAGATACCTTCCTTTACTTACCCACGAACTCCATTTCTCCTGTAAATTTTCCATTTTTCGGCGACGTAAAACTATAACAGTACCGCACTTTCAGTCGCATGTCATCACAAACCAAAGTAAATTGCCTCAATTCATCCTGTAAATTTCTTAAAATTGGTCCGGCTTTAGTAAACTTAACCCGAATGATATGTAGTAACATTTAGACTCTTGTACTTAAGAAAAATAATTTCAGTTGTATGCGTACTTATCACTGTTCTGCTGAAAGTAAACTTATTTTTTTAGGCATTACTAGTAGTGACGCACCAATTTTAAAATCACTAAAACCAAACCAAAATCGATTTCCTTTTTCGTAAATTATCTAAAATAAAATATATTTTGACACATATTCACACTTAGCTTCAGCACACAGGCGTGTTAACTCTCCCAATTTCCATTAGAAAGTCGTGTACAATTGTTTCGGGGCTTTTTCCTTTCCTCACATAAATAATCTGCTAAATAACCGTCAAAATGCACTTTCCCTAGTCATTTCCATACGATTCAGTAACAATAACGCAAGAAATGTCATAATCATCACAAAAATACGCCATTTCAACACTGCCTTACCGCCTTCCACATGACAACTGTAACTCTAAGGAAAATAGTTCCTTCCGCCACAACATGCAGTGCATCCTAAAACATCTTCAAAACACACTAAAACTATATCATTATTCACTTCAAATGTTACCAACATCAATATTTTCCTCCCTAATACTCTCAAACATCACACAATTATCTCAATTCCTCCAGTAAATTTCTAAAAACTGGTGCGTCACTACTATAGTTAATCCTTTTTTTATCCCTATTTAAAACAAGTAACGCACTTTCACCGCTTACACACAAAAAAATTCAAAATGCTCATTCCTTTACTTTCCCAATTTCACGTGCACACGCTACTCCTACTTATTGCATTCGTAGTACCAACTGCACATACTGCACAACAGGTAAATTTATACATCCAAAGTATTCACCGATCTTAAGAAGTGTCTCCTTCTGAACCGAAAGAGGCAAATATCAAGTCCGAAGGTGAATATGAACACTCCGGAAAGAGAGAGGAGAATACCATTACAGCAAGAAAGAAAACCATCGCACAGAGCTGTAAACTCACTGAAAGGGAAGTAGCAATCGCGTCGCTCCGCTTCGAGTGGCCCAAAAGTTGACTCTCACCCATATTTTCACACTTGGAAGAGTCAACTTTCCGTTACCCAACAACCGAGTACATGCAGATTATGAGACTCAGGACTACCAACCTAGGTGTGTGAATTTTGTTCATTTTAAGGACTAATTTTGCTTGTCAAGCAAATATAGATTTTTGCAAAAGTGTGCTACGTTGTTAGTGAAGTGACGACAGAATTATCTAACATGTCCGAGAGAAAAGGAGGAAGAGGACGTCGTTACTAAGCGAAGTTGATAGCAGTAATTAGTCACGAGGAGAAGTTCATCTGTTGGGAAGAACCTTGCAGAAACGAAAGAGGTATCCAGTGTGCGGCTTGTGACCAACAGTTTCACCAGATTTGTAGCGGAGTTTGCCTTGACACCTGGGAGCAACAAAGGGATTTAGAGAATTCAGTACCCGATCATTTATGCTGGAAGTGTTCTTCGTATTGCGGCAAGGAAACCAAACATACCATACCCGATGAAGTCTCTGCAGCTAATTCAACAGAACAAATGTTAGTTCTGTTATTGAAGAAGATGGACTCATCCCAAGAGAAAATGGAGTAATCCCAAAATTAACTTCAAGCAAAATGGAGTAATCCCAAAAGGAACTTCAAGCAAAGATGGACTCACCCAAGAGAAAATGGAGTCATCCCAAAAGGAAATTAAAGCAAAGATTGACTCATCCCAAGAGAAAATGGAGTCTTCCCAAAAGGAACTTCAAGCACAAATTGATTCATCGCAACAAGAAATTAAAGCGCAGGTAGAAGAAATCTGATGCTGTTGCACCGAAACGTCACAGTCACTGATCCTAAATGTTAATACTGCAGTGGAACAGGTCCAAGAAATCAATGAACGAATTCTCAGTCAGATGAAATTAGCACACTCTACGAAGATGTGAAAAGAACCCAGAATGAATTACGCAGTCATCTGGAGGGCCTGGATCAAAAAGTGGCTTCATCCGAAGGAAATATGTTAGTCCTCGGAAAGTAAGGGAAGCTATTCAAAAAGTAACGAAAGATCTCGAACACAAAGCAATTGAAATTAAAGGTGAAGTGATAGGAAACACCACTGTTATCGTTGAAGCTGAAATACTGAGACAGAACGAGCGAATGAGCCAAACCTTAACATGTTGCGAGGTCAAAGCTGCGATTGCGTGTGAGTCTTTACAAAATCAAATTGATTCAGTAAATCCAGACTACACTGTAAAAATTGGAAACACGAAATGGATGAAAGTTACTCCGCTTTATGGAGAAATAAAAGTCGAAAATTAGCGTTTTGTTGTATTTACTCTTAAACGTGGATATAGTGTAAGCCTTTTAGTGGAAAGATTGGTAAAATTAACTCCATTTTAAAGTTAAACACTTTCTTTGTAATAGCTTAACGTTAACTGAAAATGGGTTGAAACTGGCCAAAGTGATTTGTTCGTGAATGTTCAACTTATTTTACGCTTAAAACTTGATCATTTTCTAATCGAAGTGTAAGCTAAACATGAAATTTTGAGGTTACGTACTTTTGTGGATGAAGTTTAAGCCTTAGTTGGATATTCTATAATCCAGTAACAGGAGTAACGTTACTTGCTTGTCACTGAACGTCCCACCATTTTGAGTGTTTACATTGCCTTTACACTGTGAACAACAAACAGTTTACTGGTGGACCGAGAAATTAAGTTGGGTATAAATCTTTACACTGTAGCAAAATCATCTCTCCTTTTTTTCACGAGACATTCCTCGTAGTAAAATCAAAAACGTGTTAATAATTAACCTTCTTCACAGTGCAACTATAGCTCGCTCGGAAAGCCAGAGGCACCAACTGTCTTCGTAGCGAAGTTGTTAGAGCGTCTGACCAGTGTGCTTGTGGACCCTGGATCGAAACCCAACCACTTCAACTATTTTTTTAAATTTTTTTTTTAAAGGAATATTTCCTTTTATTCTTTTCTACTTTTAAAAAAATGCTCGGATTGAATTAAATACGTTGGAACACTCAAGTATATGTAATGTATACACGCATTTTGAAATTTTACGGAAAGTAAAACGTTAAACCGAAAACTGGCTGAATGTAGGTTAATCCAAAAAGTGGAGGCAGCTCAGCTGAGTCAATTTTTTGGATGAACGTTGTGTCTCCTATTTTTACAGTGTAGAAGACCATGAAAAGTTGATAGGAAGAATACAACTGCAAGTTGACACATCTAAACCAGCAGAGTCAACGCTAGATTCCCAGCGTACTGGTGGGGGAAAAGATCCATCTAGAGAAAATGTGTGCGAATCTCCCTATTGCAGTGGTGATACGAAGTCAGAATATGGACTTGAGGGGTGTGAGAAGAAAGTTGTTATATAACTCTTCGAGCAAGTCTTGTGAAAGTGATACTAGTAACTGTCGTACTCTTGAGAATGAATGTCCTGGTAATAATTGATAAGTAAGGGAGTCGAAACATTCTCCCTCGTCAAGTGACGAAAGTGTCTACTCTGATGGAAGTCAAGATCGAGGAAGAGTATACCCACAAAGTGGCGCCAGTCATGGAAGTTTTGCGGCACGCACGAATCATGTTAAACAGAATAACGTGAAAGATATGGAAAGATTGTTGAACAAGAGATGCTCACGAAGAAACCAGAACCGTAAGATCCATCTTACTGAACTAAAGTCATTTACTAAGCTCCCTGCGGATAACGGAGAATGCTGATAGCACGTTCTTTCATTGTCTAATTTGAGAGGGAAGCCACGCTGGTTGATATCCCACCTGAATGATATTTGGATATCTTACCCTTCGTGTTGCAGAACTCATCTCTATCCTGGTTCAATTCAAGCCCGTTTCGAGGATTATGATTAGGGATGGTAACGAGACGAGACTGACATCAGTCTCGTTCTCGTCTCGATTTTTAAGAACAGTCTGGTCTTGTTCTCGTCTCGATCTGAAAATTCAGATCTTGGTCTCCGTTTCGATTGTAAACCTCAGTCGTGTGTCGGTCTCAAGTCTCGACACGCTAGTCTCGGTCTCGCCTCGAAAGACGATAACTTTAAAAAGTTGCCGTCCCTTGACTTATTTGAAATGGGTATGCAGACTTTCGGATCTCAGTACAAGAACAAGAATATTAATATGACATAAACATAGTTTGTTACATATAATTTAGGGTTTAGATTAGAAATAAAGAGGGAAATAGAGAGAGAGACAGTACAACTTTAAAGTAATATATAGCTCTAGTTAGGATATATAGAATACCAATAAGTGAGACACATAAAATATTTAAATTATGGGAACGGATCCATGTTATACCATAAATTGCGAAATTGGTATACATATCATTTAAGTTTTGCTATTTCTAAATTATATTTAAATTGACTGAATAACTGTTACGTTAAAAATGAAAAATTTAGGTTCCAGTTGAAATTTTTTACGATTTATAGAAATAAATGAACGTACAATGTTAAAGATTTTCCGAAACATTCCTGGGAAAAGCTAGACAACTATAGCTACCAGGGAATTTTCAGTACTTTGGCTAATAAAGGCATCCGTCATACAGTTCTCAGAAATGTTGAGAAAAAAAATCTAAAGGAGATTTGACATGGGTTCTTTAGAGAAAAACCTAGCGTCGTACAGACAGCTCTAAATTTCCAGTTAAAAGAAAACAGTATAGAGTGTTAGAATTATGTTGGCTGAATCCCGAAGATATGAACAAAGTTGATCCCACGGCATATATCACTTTCTAATCATTTATGTAATTGTTATTTGGGTTCGGAATTACCATTCACTCAAAATTTTTCCCATTTGTACCAAAATAAGAATTGACAAAATGGCGGCAGCAAACTCTTGATCAACATTACATGCACAACTACGATAAGAAATAGTTTTCTCATTCTGCGCAGGTGCAGAACTGAAAACGAAAAATATCCAGATAATCATGCGAAAAGTCTCTGAGTTTTCCTCCATTACAGTGAAACAACATGAAATACTAAAATCCTTAGAAACTTTTGTGCAAGGATATAATCAAATACAAAGAAATTGAAAATAGTATTTATGGAACTCCGCAACTACACGAATCAATTAGTTTACAATACTGCTCTTGAGTGGTTAAAAGAACCAATTCATAAGTATGGATTGCAGCTGCACACCCATACACTAAAGCAAAAAGAAACGAGTTGTGTTCCCGGTAGGCGCTACTTTCAAATAGCGTATTGTGAATCTTATAAACTGAAATAAGCACATTGGTATTTCAAATAAGCCGTGTTATCAGATTAAAACGCCATTCCAACAATCCTAGCAAAGCATATATAAATAGGTAAAAAAAAATGCTGTGTCTAAGGCATTACTATGTACGTACAATAATATATCCCCTCTACGTCAACTTTCAAATCAGGAACTACCAGGGCTAAGAAGATAGTTGAGGTGTCCCGCCACTGAGCTCCAATTTACTTGTTTCCATATACAGTAAGCGCTCTTTTATCTGGCATTCTATAAACCGGCACGCTCTATTATCCTGCATCGGTCAAGCTATTTGCATTCGACTTTTTCCGGTTGTGCTCGGGCGCTCACTGACCTTCTCCGAAATGTCGGGCCACTGCGCTTGGCTGTAAATGACATTATCTTTGTCATCTGCTGTTCATCTGTGTCGCACGCTTTATACAGTGATGTTTACGACCCTTGTAACTAGTGTTGGGCACGTTACTTTTAAAATGTAACGGGTTACAAGTTACTTTACCCACTGTCAAAAGGTGACGAGTTACCAGTTACTTTACTCGCTTTCAAAAGTAACACGTTATGTTACTTAATAGGTAACGCGTTACTTTGGCACCAGTTCTTGCATCTTTTGTATGATACTGTGGAAAGAAAACTGGTGGAAATACCATTTTTTATCATGATTATATACACACCCAACACATACATACCTACAAATACATTAAACCTTAGACTTTGAAAAATTCCAAGTATTTCTTTCTTGACAAGGAATTGTGTTTCTTTGCAGACAGATGAAAAAGTAACGTCTTTATTTAGGAAAGAACTCTCTTTACCCGTTACAGTTACTTTCAAAATATTGTAACGCGTTATAACTCGTTACGGAAAAAGTAACGCGTTACTTTACTCCCCAAGTCTGCTTGTAACCATGTTTCCGTTCGCTTAGTGTTTGTCAGTGTTCATTTAAGTTAAGCGTTTCCTGCTTTGTGGCTGTTAGGACTATAGACATTCGATTATCCGGCAAAATTTGTTATCCAGCATGGCCGCGACCCCGACCGTGTCGTATAAAAGAGCGTGTAATGTATATTGTTTCCATCTTTTGTAAGGTTAGTATTGCAAAAATCTTTCCATTTTTTAAAATATAATAAATAAATGGTGTAAGAAAAGACCCATATTAGAGTTTAGACAGTTTGGCTTTTTGACGTATGCTTTACAGTATCAGGATAGCAGAGGCTGATATAAATGGGAGAGTGTCAACAGAAGTAAAAGACCGATAAGGAAGAAAGTATGGGGATGAAAATTCACAGAAGAAAATAAATGTCTCTATTCATCCGTCCCCGAATCAATCTCCAACACTTTATATTATTGTTGAAAGACAACAGAAAATAGTTTGACATTGATATCTTAACTACATATATAACTTATAGACATATTGTTAAATTACAATATAACATGTTAAATAAAATTTATCAGAATGAAACTAATTCTCACAAGACTTCTTCTAGTACGGAACAACATCAACAAAAGCATGAAATTAATATTATCGACATTCGTGAAAATAATGCTTATAGTCTCGATCGATACGAGAGGCTCGAGATGCAAGTATCGGTCTTGGTCTCGATGTATAGTGTCTCGGTACCATGCTTACTTATGATCATTTCAAGAAGACATTCTTGGATTATTATCAATCAGCTGACCTAACATATGCCAAATTAACTAGGCTGAAAACGATACCTTTCAACCCGAAGAACGATCAGTGTGGAGCAGGTTGTGCCTTCTCCGTTTTGTCCTTACCTTGTTCTGAGGTGCACTCAACCTCGTATGAAATTGAGTAGCCGAGTTGGCATGAATTGCTGGCAGCCTATTTTCTGGGAGGTCGTGGGTTCGAACAGTGTTGGGGCTGGGTACTCGAACCAAATGGTGAGCGTTATTAAATCAGCTGGATGACAGGAAGGAATCTAACTTTAATCGTATGATATATCTAGGCTTCGAGATCGTTTTTTGATCAGCGTATGCATCTTGGGTGCCTGCAGAAGTAGGTAGCTAAGTCAAGCCCTGAAGTGACAGCCAGAACTTAGTTCGTTCCACAGTCTATGAGCCATAGGTTAAGAATTTATTGTGCACTAGTGCTGTGGTAGTCCTACTAGCACAACTGTAGACCACATTCCACCTCCCGTTGAGATCGACTATGTAGTATACAGACAAAACATTTGTGTATTGCACAAACAATTTTAAGTTGATTCATAAGACAGTCTGGTGCTGAAGTTAAGAAGTCTTACTTCTCTGTACAGATTCTTTCACGAACATGGAAAGCATTTGTATGTTCACATTGTAGTTATTTTTATGTGGGTAGTAAAAACAAAATTGAATATGGACGGCCAAGATGAGTTGAAGTTTGAAACTAGTTATTTATGAGTTCGGATTCAAAGTTGCTTCACATCACAGAGCGATGTTCGATGAGAATTTTCGTCAGAAAATTTGAAAATATTAAAGTGCCTCGAATTCTATTTACAATGTTGTAATCAAAACCTGCATCAGAGGCTTGAATACGTTTCGCGAGGAAATTTTTACTTATTGAGTGAGTGACACACTAAAATTTTGCAATTGTAAATTTTCAATTCTTGTCTGCTTCACTACGCAGGTTTTAATTCTAGCAGAATAATGAGTAAGCCCTTGTTGCTACAATATTTGTTGGTTTTGATTAAAGTCTTATTGACACTCTGGGGTAGACGAGCACTGAAACTCGTGTAATGCTAAGTTGCATAACACAGGATATCGATTTTTGTAGACATAAGGGAGTAAAGTGTCTGGGAGTCTTCCACCCCTGGACTACATACCACCTGCGAAGCACTCATGTCCTATTTGGTTGCATAATGATTAGGCTGGATGACCGTAGTATTAAAAATAAATCATATAGGGATTTTATCATTAGGGCATCCTCTTAAACAAAGCTTTCGTTGCTTTTATACCATGTGGGATTGTATAACTGTAAGGATTTGTCCACACTTAGGACAAACAGCTTAACATACGTGTTCAATGTTCAAAAAAAATGTACTGTAATATTTTGGTTAGGGAAGTAAATAAAAGCAGGCTCTTCAACTTCTCTAGAACCTAGTTGATGGTGAACACCTGCAACGATAGCAACTGCGATTGTTCCAGAGCCGAAGTCAGCCCTGCTTGTATTATATGTAGTATGGAACACTGAGAATCAAACGATCAATTATTGTGCCACGCTTGTTTTATAAATCTAACCATAGAATTGTATTAATCTTCCCAGTGAATGTCTCGAAGAGGATGTTGTACAACTCCTATCTTACTATATGTGATGAAATGTATAAATTTATTATGACACATACAGATTGTACAAGTTTCTGAAAACATACAAAAGGATGCTTACTAGTGATGAATATTTATCAAAATTCTACCTGCTGCTCAGGACCAGACTGGTTACACGGTTGCTTTGGATGTTGTCTAAAAGGTACTTGAAATAAAAAAAACAATGATTTTATTCAGTAAAGAAACTTTTTATTGTACATAAGCAAGATATATAGTTTTGTAATTTAAACATTTTACTCTTATGAATACATAGAGCTGATACAAACTATTGTAGTCATGCTTTTTTGGTAAAATATTTCCTGTCAAGTGATGCAAATAGTGCTGTAATAAAAAAGTGATACAAAATATCTTGATTGAAAACAATACAAAACAGTGATATATAAAACAAACAAAATGACACCGATGAGATGCACAAATTAAGTTTGCCGCGTGTTCACGTTCCCCATTTTCATCCACGTCTAGTAGCATTGTTTCTACATCAAAGATATATAAGAAATCCTCAATTCGATTTGGCTTTGTTCCTTTAACAGGAAAGCGTTTCATCAACATGAATATTACAGTTCACAATAGTGTTCGCCACAAATATGTTTTGTTTTCCTGCTACGTCTACCGATTTTCACCCCACACTGCGGACAAAGTTGTACATAACATATAGGTTTCCCGTTGCCTTTGGATGTGTTGATCATAACAGGTCTGATTGGGGAAAGTACGATGAGAATACTGACATTTTATATCTTTCTCATTATTACTATCGATATCGTCATGATACTCTTCTCAATGACTATATAAGATTTATGGAACCAACGCTTTTCGTAAGGTGTAAGACAATGATAACAATAACCATCACTCGCTGAAAATGCAGTGATGGTTTCAATGACATCATAATGACCATCTTCATATCATAGAAAAAAAAAATCTTGTCCGCTGAGGGTCCCAAGTACAGTATCGTATACTTCCAACTTTCCAGACACACAATTATCTGATACTCATCGCCATATTTCTGAAACCGATCTACATCTTCAATACTTCCACCATTTTTCTCAATAACTCTACTTTCGCAAAATAACACAATTCTGCTGCAGCACAAGCCAACTTTTGAGGATGTGTTTTCATAACACGTTTTTTTAAATTCCTTATCAAAGCGTAGTTTCGCCTATACCAAAGCCCGTGCGATACAATCAGGAGCATATTCAACTGGAATAGTGTATTTTTGAAGATATTTTTCCAAAGGCAAATATTCCTCATTACCATAACGTCCCTGACCACGAATAGGATCGAAAATGTCAACTTTTACTGTAACTTTTTCACCTAACAAAAATTCTTAATTGGGATTGAGAAAAAATTCACTACTACGCAGAATATGTTCTACATTAAGATGCACACGGAATCGCTACGGTATGAAAATTGACTTTCCTTTTTTAAAATTACTACTTTCCATTGTGAAAACTACTTTGAAATCGGGATCGACATCTTTAAGTAAATGTTCCATAGCAAAATTAAACAAACTGTACATATTCCACAGGGTCGGGAACTGTCTATACTACTGAATTAATGGTGATTTGACGCCCTTGAAAACAGAAATTCGGATAGTTTTTCTCACGTTCATCTATAACTTCAAAATCAGTAGTTTTCCAGTACCATACATCATAGGCATGTTATTATCCTTCATCCACTGTTGAACATTAATATTAAGCATCTCACCTTCACTAGTATCCCCTTCTGTATTAAGTTAAATGTCGGTATCCATACTGGTTTCATCACAATGTCGCAACTGGTGTCCTCCATACTAGTCATCACTAACCACTTCCATAGCAGCATCGTCACTAGACCAACTATCGAAGACGAAAAAATCAACTGTGTCTTGATGAATCACTCCGTCAGGTTCGGCGAATAACTCGTAATAACAACTCCATGCCAGTTCCTTACTTTCCACATTTCCGAAAAAAAAAACAATGTCCTAGGCAGTCACAGAGTTTTGTAAGACAGCTTCTTCATTCCAATAATAGTAAAGTAAGTAGTGAAACATGCCGGAATCACGTTTTGCCGGGTCCACATGGTACACGATCCGGCTCGTCATAACCTCGAAGCTCCTGAGCAGCAAGCAAAGCACAAATTGGATTTTCCATGGTTTGAAAATCAACTAACAAGAGAAAACGTACTGTTTATACACACAAGACTGTTTCACACGAGGATGAAATAGCCAAAGTCTGATTCAGCAGGAAGGAACACCAATAGGTTCAAACACAATGCAAAACACCAACAACACTGAAGATTCTCACAAACGTGAAAGCAGACCTTTGCACCCCAAGGCTGAAGTACAAACAGAAGTAATAAAGCAATGAGTTCTGGATTATACGAGCGCGGACGCGAACAAAATTATCGTACAATGGTACCAAAAGGTGAGGGGGAAATGAAACTTGCGCAAAACAGATGCGCACTAGTTTCATCACATTCAAAATTACAGATATCGATTTATCGGCAACCCTATCGTTATCCATTCAATATCATTACACAATGTCTCATCTTTAAAACTTATGCGGGAAATGACTATCTCTTCTTGGCAAGTTCTGACTCACCTTCAGTCATTTGTACGTATCACTGACCCCGTAAAGATAAGCTACTACACACACAATACTTACATCAAGTAGAATCCTGCAATTCGCCCGATTTTGTCCTCTGCAAAGTTATACATTTTAGCACTACATCTAAATGGCTGCCTTACTTTTTGACCTGTACAAGCTCATGTATCAGCATTACACCATAAAAGGGTGCCTGTGTTTTGGATATGCATTTTCTTTGTCAATGGGTATACAAATTCTGTGTAGTTCTTTTAGATTGCAGAACATCAAGCGTTTCTAAGGTAGTTTCCCGTGATCATTTTGTCATATCAAAATGATATGTTGATAAAGTTGTGAAAATGTAATGATAAATTTCCCCAGATTTATTCGTTTCTATTGCATAACTTGTCGATTTAGATAACAAATTTAGATATGGATGACTCACTCAACAAAACATTTGCAGCATAAAACACTGCATGAGAGATTTAGATTTCAAACTAATTCAATTGACTGCAAAACGAGTTTTAACGTCTATGCAGAGAACATTTCGCAGTAATGTATGTTCTTAAAAATGGCACATAGTCCAATTTTTGCAACTGAAACAATTGTACAATCATTTTGTTACAGTTTTGTATACTCACACAGACCACCTTTCACGTTTAATAATAATGTCAGCACAGACGCTAAGATATTAAAATATATGAAGAGTGCAAATGCCAAACGCTCTAAGAGAAATTAAAAAAAAAAAAAAATTGTTCACAAGAATGTTCGATTTGCAGACCCGCATATTCCCATTGTTGTTCCAAGTGTCAAATCAAAAATGATTAGGTGGAAACAATCACACTATCTTGGAAGGAATATGTTATCTGAAGATCTATTCAGTTATCTGCTTCTATAAAATTTTAAATTTGACACTTAGAACGCTTGGCATTTCCACTAATCATAAAATTCGAAGCATTTTATGATTACTTGCCGTCCGTCTACCTAATACAATTAGTAATACTCCCATGTCTGTGGTATTACCAGTAATCGTGTCACTTCTTGAAAGTACTGCTATGATTATTGGAAGTGTGATATCTAGGTAAGTCATTTTTCTTAACGCTTCCAGCACACTGTTCTTACATTTAAAGCAGCTACAATAATGGTTTCTTGCACGAACACTCATGATTGATGGAGAAAGGCAAAATATAAGTCAGTTCCAATCCCTTCCAAACTGTTGTGGGTGATTTAGAACTAACAATTTTCAGAATGCTAATACGAAAGTTTCTTCAGAAGAACGGCCATGTTCTGAAGTGTGGAGAAATACGGGGTGATGAGGCAATTGGAACTTGAAGAAGTAATGTGTGTTGGTGTAAAGGTTAGAAATATCGGAGTTTCGCCAACATACAAAGCATCAGATAGTACTACGATGGAAATAATAATAAAAAGTCGGAGAAAACACACGTTTCAGAGTGTACGGACAAGTACATCTTGTGAGTAATAGGATAATCAAAGGTCAGACTGGATTAAAAAAGGGAAATCTTAAACAGCTATAGATCTATTGCACTTTTCAGGTTTGAGGTGTCTATTTTGCAGATATCTTCTCAGTCCTACCAGGAGGGTACCTTAAATAGAAGCCGTGGTTGTTATCTTCTTCATCCATATTCCGGATGAATGTTCGCCGTTGGACTTACCCGGCCCTTCAACCTTGAAAAGCTTATGCTGTAATTACCGCTTTCGCCCATAATTGAGGACATGGGTGGACTAACGACTTCAGTCAGAACATTAAGTTATAAGTATATACCATCTACAGTATGATATAAAACAATGGTAAAGGAATACACACTTATATTTGCTGTTATTTTAAACAAATATGAAAACAACAGTTTCCTGAAAGTTAGAAAGTATTTAACGCTACACCCCAATTATATAGATAGCAAATGCCGGCTACGAGAAAATATAGTAGCTGGCCATGACAAAGAACTAACAACTTAACATAATGCTCTTAATGTCTGAACTAACAACTATAAATTCGGAGAGAAATACTTGACTCGACTTCAGCTACTTCTATGGACACTGAAGGCTGAGCGTGGTATGGTAGAACAGACATCCGACATTCTGAAAACACACTCGGTGGACTAATGATTTTAGTCGGCTTAAGAAATCTTGCTTCCCCATGTCCTCAATTGTAAATTAGATTATTTTTAAGCTCAGAAAGGTACTGAAAATTATAAAACAAAAGACGAACACTACGTTAATTCTGTGGGTGCATGCAAGAACCTTCGAGAAAAACAGCTTCAAAGATCGAAGAAAGTATTGTCCCTTATGGGAGAGACTGTACAGAAACGCTGGTTTTGGAAAACCATTTTTTTTAGAGAACATACCTGTAAAGTATTTTGGGCGAGTACAGCATTTTTTAATGCCATTTCTCAGGTTCATGCACGCACTCACAGAATTACACTTAAATGAAACAAAGGAAAATATTTATCCCATGTTGCAGCTAGTTAGTAATAAATAGTAGTTATCTGAATTAATTACTGAATTCAATTTTATTTAAGGTCTTTACACAACTTTGACTCAGACCGAATGGATTACGATGGGGGAATTGGTGGAATGAAGAAAGTGGGAGGAAACGGGACCACCATAAGAAAACCCACGCACACGGTGTTTGTCCACCAAAGCCAGCATGGCGTGAGGTGGGATCGAACCAAAGACCCCACGTACCAGAGATGAGCGATCTACCACTTAGCCACTGCGAAATTATTACTGACTAATAACTTGTAATAAACATATAGTACATCTGCTTATTTGCTGTACCTTTGATATAAAATTTAAAAAAAAAATCATGACGGAACATTTAAATACACGCACTCTATTCGGCACTATTGCAATGTAAAGTTACATTCGCAATGATTACTTAGACCTACTCAGTTACGTGTGTATAAGCTACACTTATGTACCTTACGTGTGTATAAGGTGCATTAATTACGGTAGACCCATGGAAACAAACAAGAAATCACCCATTCTTGATTTTTTTTATTTATATGATTGATCTCGTTCCATCATACCTTAACAAATTAGCCAACAAAGAACGCCACGTTCCCCACTATTTACAGTATAAAGCATATTATAGTACATTAACACTTTTTTAAGCAGTTATTTACAGAAAGGTATTTACATAAAAACAATACCTTTAATGATCTTGTGTGCAATTTTGGGTTATTTTAAATGCAAGAAATCACTGTATGAGAAAATAACAATATTAACAGAGCGGAAAAAAAAAGGTTCATTGTTGTTATTAAGGGATAATGTCAAGGAAAATATCAGGATATAAACAGAGAAAAATACATTTTTCTTACTTGCATCGTATTAGTGATAGTTTCCCAACTCACATTAAAATTATTTTCAAACACAAAAGGGTTCAAGATTTTTCCGAAATAAATAAACCTTGCAAACTTCACTGCATGTAGTATAAAACAGATAAAGAAATATAAAACAATGTTTTTGTTCACACTGTAAAATTGATAGGAATGATTCTTTATTGTCTGAATAGGAAAAAAGACCAGAATGTTTCTTTCCTTCGCAGTTCAGTTTTTTAT
>JAGDQP010043454.1:0-16214 GCA_022664845.1 Lepisma saccharinum | reverse complement strand
CAAACCATGAAACCTACAGACGGAGATTGTCCAGTTCAACCTTCCCTAGGACAAATCACGAAAACTTACAGACGGAGATTGCCCATTTCAACGTTCCCTAGGACAAACCACCAAGAATAACATTCGTGAAAACTGAAAGGGAAAAACCAAAGCTTTACTTTACCTGAAAGAGCAATGGCGACCTTGTCAACACCTCCGAGCGGTGCTAGAGCATTCCTGGCTTTGCTTCCGAAGAGTTTTTCCAAATAGTTTGGACCATGACTTGCAAGCAAAGACTGCAAGAAACTAGCCGTTTCTTCTACTGGAGGCCGCTTCGCTACAAAGATAAAACAATAGAAATTATAATTATATTATACTTAATGAAAGTTAATTATCTAAATCTAGTTATTACAATCGATAAGCTTAAGCTTTCATATAGAGCTTGGTATCGATATCATGATAATTCATCAGAAAACATGGTCTATATTTAAGACATTCACAAATGTTTTGTTAATTAACTATGATGGTTCCCTAAAATTGTAAAAAATTTCGCTTACTCCATTTAGTCAAACTTTGATAACAGATAATATTGCCAAAAATTTGATGTTAGTAATTTTTCTTTTTTTTTTTTTTTTTGCGGCAGATATGTTGATAAATGTAGTGGAATGAATGAATGAATGAATATATAAATCAATTAATCGCTCCTTTCTGTTCTTTGGTGCTGTTTAATCCAGCGAAAGAAAAGAACAACTTTGAGTAAATATTTTGATATTGTGCACAATATGGAAACTAAATATCGGCATCGACTTTACTCTTCGTTTAATTTTAACGTATATCGTAGTACACACACAAATTTGTCCTCAGAATGTAAGTTAAAATATACTCGGTCAGTAGTTTGTGAATTTTAACAAGAACAGCAACAGTAGTGCTTTTCTCACACGACTTCATTGATAACCTGGTCTCTTTGCACTTTTGACTTCTCCAAATTTATTAATACAAGTTCTTGGAAATGAGGTATATTTGTGATTGAGGACATATAAATTAGCAGGCTTAATACTTAAAAATCATGGATTCGTTCAGTATTTCTTTGATTCCTCAAACACGGAAATGAATAGGTAATTTGGAGAGGTCGTTTCCAAAACTGTTCGGTCCATTTTGTAAAATTTTCAAAAGATGAGAAAATGCAAGAAACGCACTTCCGTTGCGTATTTTCGTTTTTCTAGGTTCTTCGTTATAACTACACATACTTTTCCAAATTCTAGAGTTAAGCTATATACATACATTTCAAAGAATATATTCCTAAAAGGTAAGCCTTCAAGAGAACAGGAAAAGAAGGAGGGATGTTCACCTGTTTAAAATGGATTTGCACTCGTAACAAACAAACGACAGCGGGGCCATGAGGACCGGTGGAGCGAAGAGATCCAGCACGATATTACTTCATACACACCAGCCAATCCGGTGTAGTATGACGCAATCCCGCATGTTTAGCTGCAGTTGTGTATGGCGTCACAGTTAGAAGAAATAAATTTGTTTTTGAGAAAAGAAAGAGAATTTTGTTTTCGAGGAAAGTACAGTAAAATCTTGTTACCGTATTATTAAATATAAACTATACTCTACAAAGAGTTGAATGATAAGCATTATGTCGTTTGAACAACTACATATATATTATAGCCATGATAAGCAGCTCCCAGTGCACTCACGAAGCAAATGCAGTAATTAAGTAAAACGAATAGTTGAAACATGCGTATTGGGGCAGAAAGGACTACGAATGGAGTGTGGAGATTTTTCTGTAGACCATCTGTCTAGAACTTTTTTTTATTAGCGGGACGAATTGCCTAAGCAAGAAAAAGGTTAGGGCAGCGTTAGAGAGAATCAACTGAAAGTATTAGAAACAAGAAATTTAATAATTATCCGCACTCTGTTGAATATTTAAAAATAATGACCAAATTACTTGTGTTTTAAATTATCTGCTTTTAGATCCAACGTTGAATATAATTACTACAATTTTGAATTTGTTTCGGAGCTATACAGCTTGTAGGTTGTATGCCCCTGTTGTAGTACAATAAGGTTGTACTTACTTACTGGCTTACGGAACTTGCAAGTTCATCGCCAACGTTCGCCATTGGGTTCTATCCTGGTCAATATCAAGCCAGTTTTCATCACGAACACCTACTTCTCGAAGATCCCTTCTTATATTGTCTGCCCAACGTCATCTCGGTCTTCCCAACGGTCTCTTTCCCTCTGGCTTTCCAACCAAGATGGAATACAATCTCCGTTTTCCTCCCATCCGAGCTATATGACCTGCCCATCTTCCTCGTCGTTATTTCATTATTCTTACAACATCGGGTGAGTCGTACAGTTTGTCAAGTTCTTCATTATGCAGTTTCCTCCATTCTCCAGTCATCTTGTTTCGTTTCTGCCCGTATATCTTTCTCAAAACCTTATTTTCAAAACCACTTAATTTATGTTCATCTGCTAGGGTCGTACTCCAACTTTCGCAACCGTAAAGTATTACCGGCAGAATAACCGTTCTGTATATTTTTAATTTAAATTTCCTTGATATTAATAATCGCGAGGTTAGATGTTTTTGAACTGAATAGAAACACACGTTGCCCGACTTTTAATTTCTTCCGTGACCTCATTTTTGCTTGTTACGTATGCTTCCAGATATTTAAATTTGCTCATTTTCTCTATGTTCTCATTCTTAATGTTATGCACCCATTTCATTTATTCTCCGTGTTTCGGTTTGTTTTTTTATATGTTTACCTGTTGACCTATCTCATCGCACGCTTCTACTAAGGCTTCGGTGTTACTTGCTATTGTCTCTATATCGTCCCCTATTAAATCTACATCATCCGGATACACGAACAGTCGATTCAAGCCATTCAACGTAAGTCCATTTCTGTCCTCGTTTTATATTTTAAAATCGCATATTCTAAAGCCAAGTTAAACAGTAGTGGTGACAAGGTATCGCCTTGTTTCAATTCGTTGCGAATCTTGAAACTATCTGACATACTATTACCTATCCGTACTCTGCAATAAGGTTGTAATGATAAAAAAAATGAATTATCCATGACTTGTGTAATGTTATTGCATAGCTTCGTGTTGTAGTAATATTACATGCAGGCAGCTCGTTATGTTCTATGCAATATGAAGATAAAGCATTAAAAGAAAATAGCCTTTCCAAACATGTATTCTAAAATGGCTTTTCCATTACAGAATGGACCTTTGAGCCCTTACAGCTTACTTGTTTTTTCTAAATGATTTATCAGTGTTTCACTATTGTTTTGATGTCCAAGTTGTGGTAACTTGTGACCAAGGTTTTGTGCTTTGAAACACAAACTTGTTTATTCTCCGTTTCAATGTCTGAGTGGTCATTAGGATAAGAATTGTGGCTAACTGCGTGTTCAAGGTTTACTACACAATGACAGCTAACTGCTAGGGAAGTGTCAATGCGAAAGCACAAATAATCTACAAGTTTATTCTTTTTAGAATATTAAATAGGTGGGAGAAAATCAAAGAGTTAAACTTTAAAATGCGTTTTACGATAAATTATCGTACTTTCTTCCCCAGCACTCTTTATTTGAGAAGGAAACTTATTTGCAGAAATTTTCGACAGAACTTATTTTCGGAACGAGCTGTTCGATCGATTTTTCTCATTATTAATTTAACAATATAACACAACAATGGTTAATTATATTTGAATAAACCAAACAATACATGACTGATTGATCAAACGGATGAATGATGGATTTACGAATAGCAATACAAGTTTGATTCGTCTAATGAATTTATTCGGTCTTGATTTCTTCATTTACTACAGCAATAACAACTACTGATTCGTTCATTCTTGATCGATTCATCCAACACATTAACAGAATGAATCCGTACGATGAATAATTCATGTACCACAGCAATGGATAAGCAATTGATTCATCCATGCAGGACATGATTCATTTATCCAGCTCAGAGGTTAATGAATGATTAATTCATCTTGTGCAGATTGATTCATGTAACACATTAACAAATATATTATTGATTCCGTCATACTGTACGTGATTGATTCATTTAACACAGCAACTGCTTAACTGTTGATTCATCCAATTTATAACTGAATCACATCAACATTGGACGAAGAATTCATTCTTTTATTGCTTATTTGGTTGATCTATGACAGCAAAACCATGTGTATAGTACGTTTATATTGTCAAGCAGAATCCATGTTTAAATGTAAGGGCAAAAAACATGGCTTAATTTTAATTGATGTGAAATAATAAATAAATAAACAAATAAGGGATCTAAGTTTGTTGCATTCTCTGTGCACACTTAAACTGGTTTCCAAATATATGAGTACCAGCCGTGGTAGGAAGAGTAAGACATATTACGTGTTAAGAACGAGGTAAAACATAAAAAAAAGGAAAAACAGAGTTTGCAGCACCTCATTAGCGAGCAAAATCCGCTGCAAAATCGCACCTTGGCAATGTATGGAGAACCTTCTAGAGTTCTTTTTTTATCCCCCCTCTCATCCATCGTTCCTTTTTACCTTGCATAGCAAAGTTAATGAGGCCCAGGGTTTGAGTAATCAAGTTATGCTCTCTGTAGCGGTATACTCCATCCGGACTCATTTAATTAACGCCAGCTGCATACGACAGGGACGCTCTGTCGGGTAGCGAACCCCTGGTCTTCAGAGATGAATGTAAATTGATAGAAAAAGGATAGTCTTGCTATGCAGACAGTCAGGCGTAGGTGCGAAAGTAGGCGTTTTAATTTCAGTTGTTCAGAAATTGTATTTATTAAAATGAAAAAAAAAGAGATTAAAATAATTATTTTTTGAGGTATTTATGTTAATGTGTCTACTCGGGCTGTACCAAACAGAACTTTTCTTCATCTCTTCAAAGTTCTTCATATTTTATTTTTTATTTCAATTAAACAAAGTTATTTTCTACTTTGTGACAAAGATGGCGGACGTTAACATAATTTTAGCCGATAATGTTCAATATTTAATGCAAAATTTCCGTTCTAATAAATAATGGAAGGCAACTAGGTATTCTCAGATTAAGAAAAACACTAGAATGGGAATTTGATTGAGGTTAGTCATATTCAAAACTGTTTTTAGGGAAAAGGAGAAAGAAATAAAGCCAGTGGAATAATTTCCTGATCTTCGTGACCGCTGGAAATACAAAATTGGTCTTCCTAAAGTAAAAACGACGTCTCTTTCTATTCTATTCTTTTATTGTCGAAATAAAACAACGTTTTCATCTACGTATGTAAAAAAACATAATGACGTTAAATTTTTTCGAACCTAAACGACGCAATATTTCAATTTCAGTTCAAAATCAAGTGGAAAAAAAAATATGAAATTCTGTAACTGCTATTTGTAGGAGTCTCAAATTTCGTCAAACAGAAGATGATAAATGACAGGATTTGTGTAAGTGGAAGAAGACGTAACCAAGGTAACCGTCTCTTAGCTCCCTTTTCTAGGGTTTCCTTATCTCTGTTTTTCTTCTTACACTTTGGTTGTGTCTTAAGGATTTCTCTCTAGGATTAAATTACTTTCCTCTTTTCAAAATATGATCATTAAACAATCCTATAATGCGATCTTTTACGCAAACGTCTCTTTCACTAATTTTACATTAAAAGCAATGTTTTTTTTTTGTTTTTTTTTTTGTTTTTCTTATTTTTTGTGTTTTCAATTAAAATGTTTCTTTCTTCTTGTCGTCGAAGCAACGTATTTGATTGTGTTTTCTCCAAACTTTACTCAATTAGCTCTTTGCCAGAAAGGATTTAAAAATTTTTCGTATCCTGTCATGTTTTTCTGGAACTCGTACACGGTAGGTAAAAAAACAAACTGTTTCTTAAAACTGAGATAAAAAGTTCTTATCTGTGTACCGAAAAACAATGATCTTAGAAATGAGATATCAACATTCTCATTGAAAACAAGTGCATGCAGGTTTGAAAATAAAAGCACGGATCTTATTTTTTTTTAAAAAAACGGCATGCTCTTATTTTAAATTAAATCAGAATATCTCATTTCTAAGAACATCAAATATAATCATTTTCTCCTTATTTCAATCTTCTATATAAAAAAAAATTAAGTAATCTTCAAGAGGAATTAGGCCCTTATTTTGAGTCTTGTGGCATAGCTTTAAAGTGAGAGACCTTGATGTACATATCTTCTATCGAAAGGAAAGCTAGCCTTCAGAATCTCTATTTTGAGTACAGCCCCGCTGTTTGCCTGGCGAGAAAGTTTGCCTAGATGACCAATATAAAAAGAGTACGAAGCAGCCCCATCTTTTAGTGATCTTTATACTACTCTAAGTTATTATAACTTTGAGAATTTCTTGTACAGATTATTCAGCAATGATTTTACTTATCTTTTCATAAGCTTCACGTCATACTGACAAACTCCGCAATATCAGTGGCTCAGCAGACACTTTTTGTGGACTATGGATCTGCACTGGAAACACACACTTATTCGAATCCTTTTGCAGACTATCTTGACAAAGATTTTCCAGTGATTTTTAGTTTCACCAAACTTAGAGTGCTAACACATCATCTCTTAAAGATATAATGAAGGTGAAATTCCTGAATCATAAAAGTAAATTTTAAAATACAATGAATTTGAAAACGCGGACGACAAAATCAGTTGATTAGACAAGCAATTCTACTCAGCATTACGCATACATGAAATTTATGTCAATACGATCATGAATTGACTACAAGATGCAGCACAGATGATTGCAGGACTTCAATGCTTTAAATTATTTGTAATAGAAGATCTAACCGAAACTGAAGTGAATTATTGACATTAATATAAGCGATATTATGCTATTTTAAACACACACAACAAGGCAAAACAGAAAAGAGCAAGAATAGCAAATATATATATCATGAAACCAGAGACAGGAAAAAGAGAAAAAAAGAAACGAGAGAGAAGAAGAAGAAAACATGTAAAAAGTGGAAAATAAGGTTTCACTGTCGTCATGGCAACCTGTTATCTAGTCGTTAGAAGGATTTTCCAATTTTGTTTTTGCGGCACGGAAGATATGGAAGCAGGGATTCAACAATTAATTTCTGCGCCAAACAATATTTTCATCATTTCTTTCTCTCTCTCTCTCTCTCTCTCTCACTCTTTCTTTCTCTCCTATCTACGATAGTCACGTAAACGCACACGATGGTAAACGAAATGAGAGAACAAGGAAGGGGGGGGAGGGAATTGACAGGAGAATGAAAGAGAAGTACAATAAGGTGGTTGGTTCTTCGAGTTGATCATTTCTCTGTTTCTTGTTTGCGATTCTCTCTCTCTTTGTGTGTGTGTGTGTGTGTTTGTCTTCTGGGAAAAGAGAGAGCCATAACTTTATAAGTAGATGAAACAACACTAAGAAAGACGAAGGAAAAAAAAAAGACAAACATGGTTAAATCAAAGGATAAAACAACCGGAGATATTTGTTTGAAGTTTCCTCAACAAATACATTTTACTTAGTGGATAAGATAAGTATAAATAAAAGAAGATATATTTCTAGCTTTTACCATTCTGTTTAGAAAAGAAAAAAGAGAGCAAATAGATTTCTACTATATCTGAGGTACAGTCAAAATATTCCAGGACTGCCTTTTCTTAATCTATTGATGGTTGTTCCTTTGTTCAGTTGTATCAGATTTTAAAACATATTTGAAAACCAAACTCTTTCTTTATTCAAGTTGTGAGTATTAACATTTCAAACAGCGCCAAGCCATGTGAGTAAGCAACGTGAAGGAAGATGGGCATTTTATTAAAAAGAAAAAAAAGGAGGTACTATTGAAAAAATGGGAAATAAATTGACTTCTTTTCTTTTGACTTTTCGGTGTAGAGTTTGAAAACTTCTGTGTAGTAAAATTTGAATCAATACTTTGCTGTCTGTCAAGATTTACTTTTATTCGAAGAACAGAATTTGTATTGTCTTTAAAGATTGGAAGCTCATCTTTATCAAACATTGATCTTTTCCACTGAACGCACATGGAAAAAGAATGAGTGTCACACAGCAGAAGACGTGACATCTATAATCTTTCTCTGAAACTTCTTTTTATTCTCTTAACATTGTTTGATAGCTGATCGCAAAGAAGTAACGTGAAATGAAACATCACACTATAATGCCTAGCAGCACAGGATGTCGGGGCGATATCGGCCCAATAATGGACGATATTGGCCCAATAATGGACGATATTAGCCCAATAATGGACGATATTGGCCCAATAATGGAGGATATCGGCCCAATAATGGACGATATTGGCCCATATTTACAGTATTGGGCCGGTATTCGGTTCAGCTAGGGATATTTGAAGATTACCACAGCAGCGCCGGTACAGGTTTTGACATTTAAATATTACTTTGCGTTAAGATTTATCTAGAGCTATTAACCTCGGAACGGCACTGGGCACAGACCCAGTTTTCTAGCCCTGCTGTCGACCACCCTGATTGAGGTTTTACAGGGCTTTGCTGTGCTTCATAAAAGAAACGTCAGAATGGTATCTCTACATGAACCATGGTTGCAATCTTCCCTATTCATCTCCCTGAAGAACGCTATCCCTCACACTTTTGTCGGGCTAAAGACTTAGCTGCCAATAATTGACCGAAAAAATACATTAAATTTTAAAATGTCTAAGATTTATAACCAAATTATTTAGTTGATGTATTTTTGACATTGAATAATTCTCTATCTGTGGCACTATTTCAACCGTAAAGGATCATCTAAGCAAGTTAAAAGCTGTGAGGCTGTGTGGTCTGGGTGTGATTTCGAGGGTCGCATAATAATAGTGAAAATAAATTTTAAAAATATAAAGCAAAGCCTTACAAATTTTAAGACGCTCCCTCACAAATAAACAAGAAACTTTTGATTTTTCAAAGAAATTTGGCCAACCAACTCCTTAAGGGTTAGGGAAAATTATATTTTGGGTAGAACTGTAGAACTTTTAATTGCACAATTTCTTCTCTAGTAGAATGTTGAACCGTTTAGTCCTGACAGATACCGCTTAAGAGCCTATTATTAGAGACAGATAATAAATTTATAGTGTAAATTTACGGCTGAACCGATGTCAATTTGTCGAAGTTCATATAGTAGAAATATACCGTAAAGAAGAGGTTGAGCGTCAGTTTCCACCGTAAGTGAAGAAACTAGTGAAAATCTGAATGGAATATCTCCAATTTCATAGAAGTGCATGTAAGATATGAGCATCCAATATGACCTATTCGCTGCATTAGTTATAATACGTATTAAAATCCAACAGATGGCGATAGTAGTGTGCGTAGAAGATATAAAAAGAGTGTTTGAGTAGAACACAGTAGACGGGCAATGTTGAGCACAGAGAACTAATTTCAAAGCTTTTGTAATGGTTCCTTGTAGGATAAAGTAAGGTAATTTGACAGTATATGTAATTTGAGAGTATTGTTTTTATAAGTTTGTTATTAACAAACCTAGTCTTGTAGGATTCCACATTTCACAGCGCAGGTGAAGTTTGCTTCAAGCTACGCTGTTGCTGAGAAATCTTCCGCGACGGAATTAGTCCTTAATGAAACAAGTAAAATATAACGTCTTCTAGAAAATTCTGCCAAATTAACTTACCTTACTCTCCCTTAGTTTTAAAATACCCTGCGGAAATGTTGTGTTGTTTCCAGGCTGAATTTTAATATATTTATTTATGATCTTTAGGCATCTATGGCTCAGGTCGGCATAGGGTAGAGGAAAGAATACGGGTAAGAGTCAGCCAGAGTCTAAGTTAAAGGTACAATCCTGCGTGGTAGGACTAAGGAAACCCCTGGAAAAACTCAGTCAGGCTGTTGGTATTGAACCCAGGACCTCCTGAATACAAAATTAATGCTCGACCAACTGATCTACGGCCGCTCGGTTTATCAGGTTGAAAGCGAACGAGTAAATCGAGATCTCTTAACTAAAATATGAAGTCAGTTTCTCGATATCTGTTTTCATTGGGATGTTAACCTCCGTTTAAGGCTTATTGCATATAATTAAACAATTACATAAGAAAAGGCTATTGCATCGTCAAATCACAAACAGACGGGTAAATGAAGGTTGTTCATTACCCATCTGAAGTCAGCGTCTGTAGATCTGCTTTTGTTTAGGTCCTTGTGTAACATAAGACTGAGTGCATGTAGTCCACAAGTACCATAACAGAACATTGAAGTTTCTGAATTGAAATCTGAATTCGGCTTCTTTTTATCTTCTTCGGTTGAAGCGCTAGCCTGTGTTACGAACATATGGACAAAATAAAATTAAATATCGAACCAAAAAAAATGGACTTACTAAAAGACAAAAATGGTAGCCGAAATGCGCGAGTAAAAGTAAACGTGGGCCCGCTAAAATTAGAAGCATTACATTAAGTTTATTGAATATCAGTGATTTTCAACGTTCTTCTTATCTTTCCAATATTGATTTTTCCCTTTGCAAGAAATTTAAAACCTACAAACTCAAACCTTGATAGTTCAAACTTTCCAAGATGACAGTTTATAAACATTCAAAGGTTTTTGTTTGGGACCGATCTTTAATTTTCTATTTTATTTCATTGTTGAAATCGCTTAATTGTTGTAGTGAGTAAAATGTTCAAACCTTCAAAAATGAAGCTGGTTTCAACAATGAATAATAACACAGACAGAGACTTTAAAAAAGATAAGAACTTTCCTGTCCGAAATTGTGCGATTCGAATTTGCAGAGAAAGTATTGAAATTTCGTGCAAGGAACAACAGGCAGAATGGAATGTTACGGTAAAGCATAGTAGCTTACTCTAACTTTAAATAGACAAAAAAAAAAAGGATTTTGTAAAATACACACTTTTTTTAAGCAAAGAAAAATGAACTAAAAAGTAAAAAAACAATAAATTTATGAATCGGATAATAAAAGCGTGGGTGCTCTTGCTTACCTTATCATAAAATCATAATATCTAAGAGCACCCACGCTTTTATTATCCGATTCGTAAATTTAATATTTTTTATCTTTTAGTAAATTTTTCTTTGCTTAAAAACGCGTGTTAAGAGCTTTGCACAGCCAAATCCTAAGGGTTTCTGCAACCAGTCAAAACCCAACAACATTGAAGGCTAGTATTTATTTTAGGATAAAAAAAATTCCGTATTAAATAATTATTTTTAATTAATTACAGTTAACTGGATTATTATGTCGTATAGCCCTATCAAATCAGGCAACTTTGGGTTAGACCGAATGGATGATGGAGGATGAACTGGTGAAATGAAGAAAGTGGGAAGAAACGGGACAAATTCGAGAAAACCCACGCACACTGTGTTTGTCCACTACAAAGCCAACATGACATAACCAGGGATCGAACCAACGACTCCAAGCACCAGAAGTGAGCGCTCTACCATTGAGCCACGGCGGCCCATTGTTTCTCTCAAACATTTAACTGTTCTTTTACAATAAAAAGTAACAATTTTTTTTATGACAATAAATTACTATATTAAAGGCTGGCGACATTGAACTGTTTGTTTATCAGAAAAACAACGTCGAGGGTATTGAAGATAAATTGAACTATCTCGGAAACATAGCTAAGTCTCTCTTTAATGATTTCTACTTTGATTTTGTCGTAAACCAACTGCGGTCTGAATTTCAGTTTCTTGTATAATGTGCAGTACTATAGACTCCACTAATAAGAAATCTTTCGTAAGTAGCGTTACTGTCCAAAACCATGGTTACTATGGAATATATTAAGCCGTAAAATCTTTCTCTTTCAATGCAAAGTTTCCTCTCTACACGCGATGCTTTCTCTCGTAGCACCGTATTGTCTCTCTAAACTTCAAATGACCAATAGAAAAGCATGTTTCAGCGCAATACAGGAAGACAGTAAGTGTGCGTTACCAGGGGAGCAACTTTTGAATACTAAGCGCAAAATTAAATCTGCGTAACGTAGTTAAAGGATCAGTCCTTAAGATATGATAACGTTATAAAAGAAAACAACCACGAAGTCAAGTGTCCAAAATATGAAGAGAACAAAAATATCCCATGCACATTTTTACTTGTCGCTTCTACTGCTTTCATTACGTTTATCAATCACATTGTTGCATAAAAGGTTTCGTAAGTCATGAGTTTTCTTTTCTGAAACTTTGAACTCTCCAGGCTTGAATTTGTAGGAGTTGCATTGCAATCTCGTACAGCTATAGGAACGCATTAGAGTCAAAGATAGTGCTGCCAGCCGGGTGGCCGTACGGTCTGCGGCGGTAGACCAACTACTCGAAGGTCCCAGGTTCGAGTCCCGGCAGGGGTGACGGGCCGAAGTTCAAAGTTACTAGGCTGGCCCATATAAAAATAAAGCGCTGCCGCCTATCGTCTACAGATCGATGTTTTGCGCTACTCTAGGTTTGATGTTCAATATGCCCTGTTGGTTATACAAACCCGCAGCGTAGTAGTGCAATGTGGGTTGCCTGTCACCTGCATTATTTTTTAAATACCTTTTAAACAAAAAGTGAAACTACTACACTACACCGCAGCATAATCATACTGGGAATATTTCAATTATAGCTTTCTTTTGTTTTTTGCATGACATTAAAATACTTGCTCTGCAAATTCGAATGTTAGTGACGAAAATCACTGGTTTGGAGTTATTGTTCTCCCACCAGGCACCTCCCAAGAAGGCAGACAGAAGAATGACTACCAGATATGGTGGGTATCGGAAATATTCCGGCGCGGACCAAAACCAATACTGCTGCCTTGTAGTTAGGAAAGGGATCTACTAAGGCTAGGGAAAGATAACCCGAACAAAAATATCGTGGTGAAGGAAAGGAGCTACCACCCTGACACTAAAGATGAATGACATCAGCAAGGTTCAGAGATGGACAGAGGATGACATCTGTTATGTTAGAGTTCACAATTCTACAGCGCTAAGCCATGTCAAAATCAATACAAATATATCTACGGGTTCTCCGGGGATAAAATATTCAAGAGGTTGAAATAAAAATAAATATAATGATCGTCGATTGTAAAAAAATAAAATTAATAGACACGTAGTAATAATTAGAATATGTAAATATAATCGTAGATTTCGTCGAATATCAAACCTGGCAGTTAGCTCAGGCGATTCTTACTCTTCAAATATCTCAGAGTATCTGTAATCAGAAATCATGGGTATATCTTTGGACACTAAATCAACTATCTTAATATTCATTCCGGAGATAAAAGAAAGTAACTGCTCCAAGTCTGCTTAGCAACACCTTTCTTTCCTGATGAGAACAGTGGAGATTACTCGCTTTCCCTTTCGTACAATCTCTCTTAGCAAGACTATCTATTCGATGGACCGAAGCCAATAGAGCTTAGAGGTCTGCAACTCCCGCCGTATCTAGCTATATACGAAGAAAAAACAACTGGTAATAGCCGCGAAGGCAAAAACAATCGATTTATTTAAATCAAGTTGTGGAACTTCCAAACATACCATACACCACTTCTTACATACATATGGTAACATACTCATATGGCGTTACCACTTTAAATTCCAATTTCTTCTCCTTAATAACAGAAACACATATTCCCGTTTTGTCATAATCCATTTCAAATTAAACCTAATTAAATTACTTTCATTTTTATTTCCTACCTAACCTCCTTATATCCATTCAAAAATACTTTTATTTGTTTCACCGATAATGTCGCTTTAAACCAAACAGATATGACTTTCTGTTTTCATTGTTTCGTTCAACATATCTAAACAAGACAAATGCTCATTATAGTAAAACTTTGAATCAAATCTCCAACAATAGTAACATTCTTTAAACTATTTCAAATTCAAATTAATTTTCTAAAATAGCCAACAATATAAACATTTCTCAATCCAATTAATTAAATAAAATTCAATATTTAATTCAACAATCCTTCCTAATGACATATCCATATCAAGGCAAACTAGTGCCGCATCCTTAATCTTAACCCAGGGTGGAGACTGCTTCAGGGCGCTCTAAGAACAGGATTAAGAAAAATCTTAGTATAGGAACGTGGAACGAACTTAACACAAAACGAGTGCTCTTCAGACGGTAGTACGCAAGGCTGAGAAGTACTGGATGGACATACTTCGAATACAAGAAGTCCGGTGGGAGGGTCAAGACAGGACAAATACACTGTCAACTACGGGGGAACTCAGTCAAACCATTTTGGAACAGGATCCCTGATTAATAACAGGATTCTGGCTGTTCAGATTATAGAGTTCGTGAACGAAGGACTATTACGATAAGCACTCAACGTTTCAACACGGGTTTAATAAGTGCTTATACTCCGACCGAGGACTCTGGTGATGATGACAAAGATACAATTTACGATGAGCTAGAAAGGTTATTATTCCGATTACCGAAATATAACACGAAAATAATTGTGTTGGGTGATTTCAATGCTAAGGTAGGTAGGGAAGGAAGCTTAAGACCTACTATAGACCAATCAAGTCTTCACGAAATCAGCAACAACAATGAAGAAAATCTGATAACGTTTTAGGTAGATTTCGAAGAAAAATCTACCTATTGAGATCGTTAGGGTATATATATATATATTAATGTAGCGTGTTATTGTTAATGCTAGCGTGTTAATGTATATTTTGACACGGTAGCGGCCATAATTTTGAAGATATTTGAATCAAATTTTAATCGGGGGAGGGGGTTGAAATTTTGAAAAAAATATATATCCATATACTGACTGACTCATCCATATAAATTCACAGGCCAAACTACTGGAGTTAGAAACACCAAATTTGGTATGAAGGTGTAGGACCATGAGTAGGTAAAGGAAAAAATCCGACATTTTGAAAAAGTAGGCATCTTGCATCCAAAATGGCCGGTAAACTCATTGTTGAATAGAATAGAGAGCTTAAACCGCTGGAACTAGCGAGATGAAATTGGGCATGAAGGTACATCACTAGTAGATTGCGAAAATATTACAAAATGTATCCAGAGACGCCATCTTGGTTACAAAATGGCGTACTCTAAAAATCCATTTTCCACACCGTTTGAGCTAGAGATACGAAATTTGGTATGAAGGTACATGGTGACTATTAGGTTGAGAAAATATTTTTAAAAAATGTGGAAAACGTCGCCATCTTGGATCCAAAATGGCCGCCGAACCCATTGTTGTATAGAATGTACAGCCTAACGGATATTAATACTGAAATGAAATTTGGTGTGAAGGTACAATGTCACTAGTAGTTTACGAAAATGTTACATGTTGTATCCAACGACGCCATGGTGGATCCAAAATGGCGGACCTAAAAATAAATTTTCGACACCGTTTGAGCTAGAGATACGAAATTTGGCATAAAGGTATATCTTAACTAGTAGTTTAAGGAAATATTACACAATTTTAGGAACGTCGCCATCTTGGAACCAAAAGGGCCGCCCAAAAATCATTTTCGACACCGTTTGAGCTAGAGAAATTTTATTTCAAGGTGTACCTGCACGAGTAAGTCACGACAATATAATAAAACAGTTCGTATGAGGCTGCCGCTGCAACCGAAAGACTTTGATACAGTCATTGTATAGTCATTAAAGACTGTAGTCATTTTATAACCGTATTTACTATATTTCCCTCGTATAAGCTTCATGACAGCATTCGGTCAGCGTTAATTGTAGTTCAATAAATTCACTTCCTATATAATGTTTTTTACTTCATGTAGAAGTATATTTTTGACACTTAGCTCTTCCACTTCTCGTGGTTATAAAGTTATCTAAATTAAATACGTTCCTCCAATTTGTTGATTCCTATTCGTAAGTGAGTAAAGAAATTGGATATAAGCAAAGCTCAAACACTGGAATATGAATGCTTAAAAACAGCACATTAATTTGGTATATAAAGTTTTAATCCTAAAATATTTCTACACTTTTCAGAGTAATAAGAAATGTGTTTTTTCAAAACAACAAATTTGTACGTAAATATTTCTGTCTTGAATTCTAATCTAATTAAACTTATTTACTTTGTACAACTCACTAATTTGGAAACATTTTCTTTGTAAGGGTATGAAACTAAGATGAAAAAGAGTTTTTGTCTGCCACCTGGCAACACCGTGTCAAAGCAGCTTTACAATTAAAGCGAAATACAACTTTGGTAATTAAGTACGCATGCCTGACTGGCTAGTAACGGCTCAGCTAACGACCTCAAAGCACTCTCTAATTGCTGAATATGCCAACTGAAAATGGCAGCTAGAATATTTCACGTTACACTAGGGAGCTTCACAGAATGACATTAGGAACTCTTGCAAAAAAACGTAAAAAAAAAAAA